>JADBJO010000824.1:262500-265000 GCA_016801955.1 Conus betulinus | reverse complement strand
CACATGGCAAAGTACAAAACCTACAGAGAACATGGCAAAGTACAAAGCTTTCATAGAATATGGCAAAGTACAAACCTTCATAGAACATGGCAAAGTACAAAACCCTTCACAGAGCATGGCAAAGTACAAAACCTTCATTGAACATGGCAAAGTACAAAACCTTCATTGAACATGGCAAAGTACAAAACCTTCACAGAGCATGGCAAAGTACAAAACCTTCATTGAACATGGCAAAGTACAAAACCTTCATTGAACATGGCAAAGTACAAAACCTTCACAGAGCATGGCAAAGTACAAAACCTTCATAGAGCATGGCAAAGTGCAAAACCTTGATAGAACATGACAAAGTACAAAATGGTAAACGCTATTTTTTTTGTATTTTTACTTTTTAAAGAATTGAGGTCTGCTTTGAGTTATCTTTATTTCACTGCACTTTGTCACTTTGAGCATAACTATCATTCACCAAAGTTCTTGCTTGAAAATACATCAGTCACGTGACAAACATTCGCCCCCCTACTATCTGTCTTCTTCTGAAAAGAAAACAAAAGCCAACATTACGCTCAGTTTCAACACACAAGAGATTGACCTCCAGAGCACAGTAGGCGGCGTCCAGCGCATGCGTCAGCAGGTACCACCACTGTCAACCCAGCGATGTGACTCGGCTGCTGTGCAATGCATCCCCTGGAGGGTAGGTCACCTTCTCATGACTAGTGGAGAACTCTGTTGAACGCTGACGATGGGACAACGACAGAGCGAGCCTGAATGTGGCTGGCTAGGGGGCCAGCCAGTCTGGATAAACATCGTGAAATAGTGGGCCTTGGAAAAAAAAAACACCACTGCATGAAAGGAGGCTGGATGAGGAGAGGGGGGGGGGGGGGAGAGAGAGAGAAAACAAGAAAGGAAAAGAAAAGATGAAAAAAGCTGCTGTTTCAATATCAGCTGCAGGTTTTACTCCAGATGTGGCTTTGTCGAAGACTGCAGTCCTCCCTATTTGCATTTGATGCTCCCGTTTATCTTTTTTTTTTTTTTTTTTCGCACCGTCAACAATTTGGGTTGCGGATACAGACAGTCGGTATTGATTCAGGGTGACAGTTTTATGATGAGGAGCACACTATGTGACGTGAGTCTTGTGTATTGGGAACTTCTCAGTTGGGTGAGCTGTGGTTTATGTTTTGTTCTTGGCTAGGGAGAGAGTCTCTCTCCCTCTCTGTCTCTCTCTCTCTTCTCTCTCTCTCTCTCTCTCTCTCTCTCTCTCTCTGGGCTTGTGGTTGTGTGTATGTGGCGGGGTGGGGGGGGGTGGGGGGTGGGGGTAAGGGGGCATGCGCGCGTATGTGTGTTTATGTGTGTTTAACCCAAAACTCGAACAGAGAGAGAGAGAGAGAGAGAGAGAGAGAGAGAGAGAGAGAGAGAGAGAGAGAGAGAGGAACAGACAGACAGACAGACAGGCAGACAGACAGACAGAGAGACAGATAGATGGAACCAGCGGAGTTTCATGCTATGAAGCTGTACTGCCCACTCAGCAAAACGAAGCAATGTACACTCTACAAACACGACGCGATCTTTTTTTTTTAACACAGAAACCCAAACAAAGCCTTACCAATAGGAGATCACATGATACAGCCGTTAATGCTGATAGTGTCATCTCCGCCTCAATGCTCTCATTCCAGGTAAATCTCCATCAAGCAGCTAAGAGCGCGCAACATGGGAAGAGCATGTGCTTGTTGGAGCTCCGCGTGACCGAAGAGCCGCTTTTCTCTTTGGGAGATTTGCACAGTTGACCACATTCCTCCTGTAGCATGCTCTTTGGCTCTTGTTGGACGTGTCAGGAAATGGCTGACTGCTCAGCCAGGGTGGCCTCGTGATCCCAAACCACTCCTGCATCCTGTAGGCGGCACTGGCAGATGGGATGACAATGTCAGGGTGTTGATGATCTATGGGAAATACCCGCATTGACCTCCGAAAGATACGACAAGCTGTGGATGAAAGGGAGCCTGACGAATAGTTTCATACACCGTCAGTAGGTTGTCTTCTCTTAAGGTGTGTGTGTGTGTGTGTGTGTGTGTGTGTGTGTGTGTGTGCGTGCGTGTGAGTTTGCGCGCGCGTGTGTGCGTGCGTGCGTGCGTGCGTGCGTGCCTGTGCGTGTGTGTGTGTGTATGTGTGTGTGTGTGTGTGTGTGTGTGTGTGTATGTGTGTGTGTGTGTGTATGTGTGTGTGTGTGTGTGTGTGTGTGTGTTGTGTGTGTGTGTGTGTGTGTGTGTGTGTGTGTGTGTGTGTGTGTGCAAAAAATTAAGTAACGTTCTTCTGAATGATTTTGTTTTTTTTTGTTATCGATGACATTTCTGGTATTGTGGAAGTAAATTCGGTGTAGAGGACCCAAATAGCAGCGACTTGTTTCAAGAGAGACACAGAGAGAGAGAGAGGAGGGAGAGGAGAGGGGGGGGAGGGAGAGAGAGAGAGAGAGACAGAGAGAGAGAGGAGAGAGAGATGAGAGGGAGGGAGA
>JADBJO010000824.1:237500-242500 GCA_016801955.1 Conus betulinus | reverse complement strand
TGTTGGCCCCAGAGATTCCCAAAGCGGCCCTGAAAGAAAGTTTCTCTCACCCTTGAACACCTCCATACCCAGTTCCCCAAAGAATCCTGGACTCATGTCTATCCTGACGGCTCTGCAGCAGATGCCATTCGAAATGGAGGGACAGGAGCCTATGTCCAAATCCAGGAGGCAGAGAAGAAAAGATCTGTCTCGCTACCCGCCTGTTCTCCATGAACTACAGAGCTGAAGCAGATGCCCTGAAAATACCAGCAGCCCACATCGAGGTCAGCCCCTACGCCAGCCACAACGTTTTCTTCCTGACCGACGCCCTGTCCGTCTTGCAGGCCCTTCAGTTCAACAGAGATCCAGAGCTCAACGATCTGTCCTCATCTCTTGCCTCTCTCTGCGCAAGTCACAAAGTCACCTGCAGTGGATTCCCCTCCCACTGCAACGTGCTCGGCAATGAGACTGCTGACTCCTCGGCAAAGGAGGGCACAACGAAGGAGCAGATGGACAGATCCACCAGCTACCCTGAATCCAGGACCATCAAGCCGCAGAACAAGTGGAAGCAGCAGCATCCACGCCACAACAGAGCAGACCCATACTACCTGCTGACTCGACGAGAGCAGGTAGTCATCATCAGGTCCAGGACAGGCTACAACCGCCTGAAACACCACCTGTTCTTTAAACTCCGCATCGGCAACACAGAGCAGTGCCCCCTGCAGAACAGGCAGCCAGACATCAGAACATCTGCTGCAGTTCTGCCCGCTCCACCAAGCGCTCCGAGAGAAAAACCTGGCCCGACCCAATACCAGTGGCCCGGAAGCTCTACGGAGGACTGGAGGACCTGCGACGCACTGCCCACCTTTGTCGAGGAGGCAGGGGAATCCATCTGAAGAAATGACGAACGAGACCAACAACAACAGCAACACAAACATGAACACCATAATTCAGAAACGGCTAGGGAAAAAAAGTGTGAGAACAGTCTTACCCCATATTCAAAATTTTTACAAAAGCACTCCCTTCATTTGGGAACGATATCGTTGCTTTTTACGGCTTTTTTTTTTTTTTTTTTTTTAACCCGGAGCCTTTTTTGCCCATCGTCCATCCCCTCTCCTCCTCTTTCTAGTCTGCTCCCTCCGTCCCCCTCCCTGTTCCCACGAACCGTACATTTAATGACGCTTTTTGTACATAGTAGCATTTTAATAACTGTCGAAAAATAGCCCGTTACCCCACGATGTAAAATTCTGTAGTGCAGCCCGACGCGGTGGTTTAAAAAAAAAAAGAAAAAATCTCCTATGCTGGTGATCAGCTCACGAGCCACACACCACTACATAAAAACTGCGCGCGGGACGAGTAACAACGACACTATCGATGCTATCCCAATACTCAGTACCGAGAAGGATCTGTTTATACGGCTCTCCCTGTGGGCGAGCCTGATGGAATTAACGACCATCACCGTTAGTCGCCAGTAGAGAGAGAGAGGGGACCACATTCTTAACTAAGCAAAACCATTGGAAGACAGGAAGACAACCAGCGGCACAATGAACAACAGGATCGTTAAGGAAAAAAAAAAAAAAAAACGCCAGAACGTCTGTGAGAAAAAAACCTGTTGTGCAGCCCACCGGTCCCGCAGGAGATTCCTAACAACATCACCACCGTCATCGCCTCCATCCTCTCCCCCCACCCCACCCCTCACCACCCTCCGACCAAACCTCTCGTGCCCCCAGACTGGAAGAGACCGGCCTGAGCCTCAACGTATGTCTCCCGCCACTACCCCAAGTCGATAAGCGACCCTCCGTACTCCCCCAGCTCCCTCCTCCTTCCCTTGAGAGGGGGGGGGGGGGGGGGGGGCTGCTGCCCCGCTCTTGCCGCCCTTCAAAAATATGAAAAGCCGTCTCCTTCCCCGAGGCGATTGTAATCTCATCATAGCCAAATATTAATGCCGCCTCCATCTGGGACCCACTGCCAGGGCACCGAGGAAGCGAGAGTTGCCGGCCTTGCAGGACCGTACCCCCCGCTTCTCCCTGCCCCCTTCCCTCCCCCCTACGCCATCCCCCCGCCCGACCGTCCCCGGCCACCTCCCCCCCCCCCTTATCCCCCACCCACCCCGGTCCTCTCTCCTATCCCTTCCTTCTTCCTCGTGCCCTCTTCCGCCCCATCCCAATTTTCCATCCTTCCTGCCAAGACGACGATCGCCACCATCCTCAACCTCCTCCCCACCTCCCCTCATTTTTCACCCCCTCCCCTCCACCCCCCCCCCTCCCTCTCAAACAGGCCCAGCAGACTTTCCTATTCTCCTCCAGAAAATGCGAGGGTCTTGGCTCTTTTCTGAATAATTCTGGACAGGACGGAGAGAGTCGGAGGGAAAGGAAGGGAGCGGAAAACTAGGGAATTTAAAAGAAAATTAAGAAGCGATGGGTGGGGAGAGAGAGAGAGAGAGAGAGAGAGAGAGAGAGAGAGAGAGAGAGAGAGAGACAGACAGACAGACAGACAGACAGACAGACTCGAGGGTGGGTGGGAAGGGGTGGGGGTGGGTGGAGGGTATGTTCGGAAAGGAGGGAAGAATCTTGCAGAGGCGTGGCCGAGAGGACGATGAATACATGCTATGCTACCCCCTCCATCCCGCCCTACCCCCCATAATCAATTGCCGAGCATCACTGACACTATAATCTTATCTTTATTTCCCTCTTGTCCAGTCATCCACCTCCTTCGCTTTACCCTCCCCCCCCCCCCCCCCCTCCCAACCTCCCCAAACCCTTCTCTCCCTCCGTGTTAGTAACAGTTAACAGACTCTTCCGTAATGGCCACCGAATACACTGCGCTCGCTGATCTGTTTTATATTCTTTTACCATCACAACAGCTTTCTCTGAGTGAACTTCGGTCAGCTCCGCTCCACAGAAAATACACAGGGATAGTGCGGCGCCACAAGCACTTTTTTTTTGTCTACAGCTGTTCATCTCCAGAGGCAGTATTCCCACACGCCGCTGATTCCAGCACCCGTCTACTGTCACACCGTGGCTTGACCTGTCGTAGCACTGGCACCGCCAATCCACAAGGAGCAGTCAATGTCAAATCGTCATGAGGATACTCACCAGCGGAGACACTGCACTGCTGCTGAGTTACTTCGGTGGTGTCAGTGGCGCCTGTTGTGATCCCACATTAGCAAGACACCACATACTAACCGCGACCGCCCCCCCCCCCCACACACACACACACATCCCCCAAACTGCAATAATTGCTTAATCGCGGAGCTAGCGTGAGTGAGAGTCCCCTTCTGAAGGGGGCCACCACGTCCGTCCAAAGACAATGCCCATGAACCTGACTTACTGGTGACTTCGACAAGAACTCACGAAGGGCACAGACGTGGAGATGACATCGAAACTGAGTAACCATGAGAGCGGGACATAGAGGGCCACAGAATGAGACAAACTGAGGTAACCACGAGAGCGGGACATGGAGGGTCACAGAATGAGAGAAACTGAGGTAACCATAAGAGCGGGACATGGAAGGTCACAGAATGAGAGAAACTGAGGTAACCATGAGAGCGGGACATGGAGGGCCACAGAATGAGAGAAACTGAGGTTAACCACGAGAGCGGGACATGGAGGGTCACAGAATGATGCTGAGGGTAACCATAAGAGCTCTGACATGGAAGATCACAGAATGAGAAGAAAACGAGGTAACCATGAGAGCGGGACATGGAGGGCCACAGAATGAGAGAAACTGAGGTAACCATGAGAGCGGGACATGGAGGGCCACAGAATGAGAGAAACTGAGGTAACCATGAGAGCGGGACATGGAGGGCCACAGAATGAACAATGTTTGTTAATGCTGATCGATGAAAATAATGATGCTATGGAGTTCTACTCTGATCCGAGACTGCATGACAGGGCGGCATTTTATGCTGATGTTTATAACGTAATCCACGCGTCAACAAAGGCTCAAGAGATATAGGCACTTCCAGTGGTGATTATGAAATTTGAGCAACAGTCGTAGAAACGGACCCTTAAGTGGATGAAACTCGATTGTGTGTTAGTTCAAATCCTTTAGAAATCTCAGTTCCTGTAGGAGCCGGTCATTGGCCGGAAAATGAAAAAAATATTAAAAACAAACAAACAAACAAACAACAACTCTCACAGTAATCGTGCCTACGACTTGCAAGCCGGAAATCTGCAAAGCTAGCCTCGGCAGCTGGTATCGTCATGACTCTTTACCTATGCTCAAATTACGGTCTTCGGAAGTTTCTTTTGTCGCCATATCAAAGTCGTTTGTTTGTACCTTTACGATTTCACCAGGGACAACTCAGTCTCTTTTGTTTTTGACTTGTCACCATGGTGAGATCCTTTCTGTGCGCTACAGTTTAACCGGACACACGGGTATAGTGCACACACACATCAACACACAAGTTCAGTATGTAGAGCAGTATTAGCACGGGATCTACGATCAAGCCGAGAGGTGGGACAAAGGGGGGGGGGGGGGGGGGGGGGGGGCCGGAAGGAAGAGCTACGGGAGGGAGGGAGGGGAAGTAAACGACCGCCGTGTGCATGAGTCCCTCAACATGAATGAGATAGAATCAAATGTCGTGTAGCGGGTATGTCACAGCATTGACAATGCTGAACACACACAACACACACACACACACACACACACCCACACACACCCCCACACACACACACCACACACGCATGCGCGCATGCGCGCACGCATGCACAGACTCATAGAACAAAAGAAGACGCGCGCGCGCGCGCGCGCGCACACACACACACACACACACACACACACACACACACACACACACACACACACACACACACACACATTCACTCACTCACTCACATTGAAATACAAACGAGAGAGAACTGAGATTTCATGCATGCCCTATTCGTCCAGTATGCCGTTAGCATGATTAAAGAGTTAAACCCCCCATAATCCTCCTGGCCGGAAGATCACCGTATGCAGGGCATGGCGTGATGGGAAGTGGATCCCAATGCCCTCCTTCAGCCCCCTCAACATTCCCA
>JADBJO010000824.1:210000-227500 GCA_016801955.1 Conus betulinus | reverse complement strand
GGGGGGGGCGGCACACGGGGACGAGCACACGGGGGGCGGGGGGGGGGGGGGGCGGGGCGGCGGGGGGGGGGGCGGGGGGGCCACAAGGGGGGCAGCAGTGTGTTTTCTTCTGGCATCGGGTGGGGAGGGGTGCGGTGTGATAGGTCTTGGCGGGGATGGTGGAGGAGTTGGGGGGGGGGGGGGGGGTTGGGAGGGTGGGGGGGGGGGGGGGAGGCCGGAGGGGGGACGAGCGGGGGTGCTTCGCTGCTTTCTGTGGGTGCGGGGTGAGGGGGGGGGGGGGGTGGGTGGGTGAGGGGGGGTGGGTCGGTGTGGTTTTCTGTACTTTGCTCCATTGCTGTAGTTTCCTTGGAGCCGCGTCGTGGTGGTTGGGGGGCTGGTTTTTGGGTTGTTTTTTTGATTCCTGACGTTGCTTTTTTTTTTTTTTTGTTTTTTTTTTTTTAGATTGTTTGTGTGCTTTTTTTTTCTTTTTTTTGTGTTCCTTGCTGTCGGTGCCCTGCCGCTCGTTCGTTCGCAGCGTCCCGTGTCTCGCGCCCGTTCGGTGGTGTTCTGGCGGTGTTTGTGCTCCCGTGGGTTTCGTTTTGGTTGTTTCTTCTGTTGTGTGTTTTTTTTGGTTTTTCCTCTTTTCTCTCTTTTTCTGTAGGTGGTATGGGTGTGTGGGCGCTTTTTGGGGCGTGTTGGGATGTTGTTTGTTGGCAGTCGCCGGAGTGTGTGGTAGTCTTGGAGAGGGATGGTGCTGTGATGGTAGTGTGTGTGTGGGGTGTGCGTGTGTGGGTGTGCGTAGAGTTATGTTGTGTGGGTGTTGTTCGTGTCCGTCGAGCCTGCGTCTATACCAGACCCTTCACAGCGGTATTCGCCTAAAATTGATACCTTCACCCAAGATTTCCTGCCGATCGTCTCGTTATAGGAGATCACCACGTACCCATCTTTCTTATTTTTATCCCTTTCATTTGGCTTTCTTCCCCCCCCCCCCCCTCCCCCCCCTTACCCTTTTTTTTTTTACCCCCCCACCCTCTCTGTTTACTGTGGGCCCACTGTTTTTTTTGTGTGTCCCACTCTGGGCCCCGGCGCCCTGTCCTTTCTTGTGACAGATTAGCACATTGTACTTTTGTCAGGGCCGACGAGATTGACTGTTACTTTCAAACACATCTGGTCGACCAAGATTTATGTATTATGTGTTTTTTTTCCTTGCCGCGCGAGACGTCATAGTCGTCTCTCTCTATAGGTTCAGCATCCCTTTTACTACGATTCGTTATTGCTTTCCCAGGTGACTTCACTTTCCCCCACCACACTAACACCCATCCGGATACATCCACTGTTACTTTCTGTGTTCCCGGACCGCGAGGCGCCTTCTCGAACGACGCATTCCCCTTGGGTGTAGCTGCGGTGCGCACCATCCACCTTTGGCCTCCTTGTTAAGTATCATTTAGGCCCTTTACTCCCACACCGCCGAAGTTCACACCGCCCCCGCTTGGGCACTTTACCAGTCGCATTCTCGTCTGTCTTCCGCCCAGAGTGTCCATTCTCGGCACGCCCAAGCCCGCCCGACACACACCCACCAGACAGTGTCACGACACCATCCACCTGTCCCTGAGTCGGGTCGATCGACTCGTCGGCCCCGCCTTGCCTGGGACCGATTTGTCTTGTACTGTCGCGTGGAGTATCTGCTTTGACTCGCATCCCGTGGTCTCACCTTGTGGGCCGCTGGGGCCCCACACCTGCTATTTGTCACATGCCTGTGCATCTGACAACGGTATTCCTTGTGTGGCTTCCGGGGACCGCGCTCAGGTCCTTAGACGCTAACACTCTTTGCTTTCTGTGCGATGTGACGGTCAGGCGGGTTATTTGTTACTTGTGGATGTCGAAGCCAGTACACCTCCTTGAAGACCTTCTTTTGTTTAGGCCCCCTGTGCCATAGCCCCCCATCACGCACCCACTACTCGTCTCTTTCGCCCGTTCTTTACAGTACGAAGATCGACCGCCTGGTTGGTGTACCACCCCACCCCGTCGGGGATATGTGACCATTTGTAGGGATGCTGCGCTGTGGAGTGTTGGTCACAGACGACCCGGTAAGTGTGCGTCGAAGAACCAGCTGATGTGTGTGTGTGTGTAGACTAAGCCTCGGGTGCGTGGTGCCGTGCGTGCGCGCCTGTGTCCGTGTGTGCGTGCGTGCGTGTGTGTGTTCGTGCGTGCGTGCGTGCGTGCGTGCGTGCGTGCGTGCGTGCGCGCGCGCGCGCGTGTGCGCGTGCGTGTGTGTGTGTGTGTGTGTGTGTGTGAGTTTAATGCAATAATAAAAATGGAACAGTGATATGATGGTACGATGATGTCAGAGATAGAGAGAGAGAGAGAGAGAGAGAGAGAGAGAGAGAGAGAGAGAGAGGAGAGAGAGAGAGAGAGAGAGAGAGAGAGTAGAGTTTGTGCACGATCACTTTGGTGCTGTCTGTCCTGTTCCATGAGGTAACTTCTCCTTTAAAAGAAAGCCCAGCCTTTGCATACACGCAAGTGCACATGCAAAAAAGCGCGCCATAAACAAAGATCCCCTTTCATGAATACGTTAAAAACGCGCGCGCGCGCACACACACACACACACACACACACACACACACACACACACACACACACACACACACACATATACATACATATACGTGCGCGCATGCGTGCGCTTGCAAACACACACACACACACACACACACACACACACACACACACACACACACACACACACACACACACACACACACACGCACGCACGTTGACGATCTGAGGAAGAAAGAAAGAAAGAAGAAATTGAATGAACAAGCTTTTCATAGCATGCGACTCGTTCGAAAGCATTGAGCTCGTTTTTTGCTACACTGCACGGAATGAAATTAAGCGATAGTAACCATTTGGAACTGCTCGGTCAAGAATTCTTCACATGCAGCAGTCTGTTGAAGGTATTTACCAATTTGTTCTTTCATTTCGTTCAGGAAGTAAAAGGACTTTTTACTTTCGAAAACTCTAACTTTTGCTATAATTTGCTCTTGTTATGAATACTGCAAGAGACGTTTGATTTTTCAGTTTTGGCTCGTGTAATTTTGCACTCTTTTCGCGCTCATGTTTGATGTAATTGTTGAGATGCTAACTTTTTGAAAATTTCAATGTAAAACTCTAATGAAGCCATAGCAGTTGCTGAGGGGAGAAAATTGAGGTGTGGGTAGTTTGTTTCGGCAGTCACCGAGGACTTATCAAGACAATTTATTCAATTTGAAGAAGACGGTCGTTCACTGGAAGACAGGGAACTCTTCTGCTGTGGCTGAGAGATAAATTGGAATAACTGCTGACTATCGGGATCCATCCAAGGAAGGAGCTCTCAACAAGAATGATGACCATCTTCGGTCCTGTGTAAATCACACCTCCTTTGAATAGCAAGGCACCAAACAATTCGGAGTCCTGCTCACTGTTGGTCAGTCCTGCTGGTGATGTGTTAAAATCCAAGATGAACAAAGCAGCATTGACAATGTTATGCACAGACAGTTTCCTTTACATTTTGAATATACTCCAGATTGTTGTTCCCCCTCCCCCTAAAAAAAAGATTGTTTTGCCGCAATTTTTAAATATTGTTGGTGCCCGTTTCTTATGGAACAGAATCACAGTTTTTCTACGTTTTATTTTAAAATAGAGAGAGAGAGAGAGAGAGAGAGAGAGAGAGAGAGAGAGAGAGAGAGAGAGAGAGAGAGAGAGAGAGAGAGAGAGAGAGAGAGAGAGAGAGGAAGAGAGAGAGAGGGGTAAAAAGAATCTGAACAAAGCACACGTGTAAATATCATTATCCACTTCAAAACTGCTGAAATTCCGGCATTTGTCCTCTTTAGCGATTACAGGGAGGAAATAAAAGTAAGCACTTGCGTCAGAAATCGAAACGGATGCATTGTCTTTATTTTCTTGCTGCTGTATTCTGAAGAGAAGGGTGAATTCACTCTAGGACATAGCATTCCAACACATGAAATAACCGACGGTAACATGGAAACTGTTCCCGGATAAAAGAAAGATCAAATCAGTTTTACTGAATGAAAACAAAACGACGAACAGATGGAAGTTTTCTATGGTGACGCCCTCTTTCAATGAAGCGCAGCGGAATTGTATATAAACAAGGTCGCGCGGGGACCGTAAAAAATAACACAGTAATCTACTGAAGTAGACTGCTCGTGTGGGATCTTCTATCGAGCTCACTAACATCTTAGGCCTGCATATACAAAGGAAGGGGTGTAGGGACCAGTGCTGTCTTCAAATATGTTGTCCAAGGGAAGGGTGGACAAGTTTCCACTCTCATATCAACAGCCGTCTAAAGATCTTGTAGATGTCTTGAAGACTCCAGTCAAGTGATCTAACCACCCAGACTATTGTAGTCTGTCGTATTGAAACTGGTGTGCCACCATTTTAAGATTGGTATCGTTGGAAAAAAAAGGCCAGGACATGCAGCTCCTTTCCACCACCCATTATTCACTGATTTATGACACAGGGGACGCCCATCGTTCACAACACATGCCTTTGTAACCTGATGAGTGAGCGCTATACACATTCAGCACATATTGCAAATGGTGCATATTATATTTCAACAAGAAATTCAAGGAAACTGGTGTGCACATGAGCCTGTATCAATGTACCATTGATTGGCGTTTGTAAAAACATCCGGGTTTGTTCCATGTTCTGGCAACTCCCTCGAAGTGCGTAAGAGAAAATCGATTTATCTGTGTTGTAGTTGTTTTCTGACACTTGCATAGAGGAGAGCGATTAACGAAGAATCTTCCGATTCCCTATTATTATTATGCCAGGTCTACGTGTAGCGGTGTGCGGGGTGGCCGAAAGGAATGGTGTGGTCAAAACGCTGCTGAGTGGGCCTCAGAATATGAGACAGAAAGAAAAAAACAATTCAAGCTTAACAGCGAAGCCTTCTTGCAATGGCTCTCTTCACCGAAAACACAGTACAAAGTAATCTCTATTTTACTGACTGAGTTAATTTCCCAGTTTGGATTTACGATTTTGTCACCAAAAAAGGCAAACCAAAGAGGAAAAAAAGCAGTTATCAATAAAATGATAGTGAGAATAAGAAGAATATGTTACGAAGATAGGAAGGTATTGACTTTTGGTGATGATACAAAAGACAAAAAGGGAAACGTAATAAAGACAAACGCAAAAAAGATGAAACGTGAAAGCATGGTTAAGAAAATAGAAATGTATAAAGTTGATAAGAGATGAAGAGATGATACATATCACCATGACCCGCAGACCTCAACATCCCTTCCCTCTCTCCCTCCAGCCCCTCCTTTCTCACTCTTCCGCTCCCTTCCCACCAACATTGACATTTCCAGTAAGGAGTGGATGAGGGCAAAAAGGTGTGTGTGTGTGTGTGTGTGTGTGTGTGTGTGTGTGTGTGTGTGTGTGTGTGTGTGTGTGTGTGTGTGGTGTGTCTGTCTGTGTGTGTACGCGTGCGTGCGTGAGTGCGTACGTGCGTGTGTGTGTGCGTGCATGCGTGCGTGCGTACGCGCATGTGAGCGTGTGTGTGTGTGTGTGTGTGTGTGTGTGTGTGTGTGTGTGTGTGTGTGTAAGAGAGAGAGAGAGAGAGAGAGAGAGAGAGAGAGAGAGAGAGAGAGGATTGCAAAAGAATGCAACAAAATCAACAAACAGGCTAATCCCATTGGCCATATTCTCGTGAGAATATTGTCTTGCGTGGTTTGCGTTTTTTTTTCTTCCTTTTTTTCCTCCTGAGCCTGATGTTTGGATGTTTTTTTTATTACTCTTTCTTTTTATACTTTTTGTGCGTTTTTTTTTTACCTCATAAGGTCCATCATTTCGCCAGGGGTCCTGAGACCTGTAGTCTGTCCTATCTCTTGCTGACGATCCAGGCCACGGCACTCTGTGTTTGGTCAGCCTGGACAGTGACGATACGGGGTGTGGGGTTGTCGCTGGGGAAAAGCCGGAGGATCAACAGCTACCGTTATAACTTGTCATTGAGGTGTCATCATCATGTTGTTGGCGAGAAAGGTGGATTCAGAAGCAAATCCCAGAGAGAGAGAGAGAGAGAGAGAGAGAGAGAGAGAGAGAGGAGAGAGAGAGAGAGACAGACAGACAGACAGACAGACAGACAGACAGAGAGAGAGAGAAAGATGAGTACGAGAGGAAGATGTGGAAAGGAGAGAGGAAGTAGATGGGTGGCACACACATACACACACACAGAGGTGTGTGTGTGTGTGTGTGGTGTGTGTGTGTGTGTGTGTGTGTGTGTGTGTGTGTGTGTGTGTGTGTGTGTGTGTGTGTGTGTGTGTGTGTGTGTGTGTGTGTGTGTGTGTGTGTGTGTGAGGTGAGAGAGAGAGAGAGAGAGAGAGAGAGAGAGAGAGAGAGAGAGAGAGAGAGAGAGAATGGAAGGAAGGAGAAAAACCAGAAAATAACGCAATACGAATGTTTTATTGCGGGTAAAATGGATATGGCATAACAAGCCTTTTAAGATCATGTCCTGAAAAGGGGAAAAAAAAGTCAAAGACGAAAGAAAATATTCGCATATCAAGATGCACAAGCCTATAAACACAACCAGCAAATTATATTGAGTACATGAGTGAAGAGAGAGAGAGAGAGAGAGACAGAGACAGAGAGACAGAGAGACAGACGGACAGGACAGACAGACAAACAGAGAGAGAGAGACAGACAGACAGACAGAGAGACAGAGACAAAGAGATAGGAGGATGAACGGTGGGAAGAAGTGAAGAGGAAAGAATTGAGGCGGATGGGGGCAGAGAGAGAGAGAGAGAGAGAGGGAGACAGACAGACAGACAGACAGACAGACAGAGAGACAGACAAACAGAGAGAGAGAGAGAGAGAGAGAGAGACAGACAGACAGACAGAGCCAGAGACAGAGAGATAGGAGGATGAACAGTGGGAAGAAGTGAAGAGGAAAGAATTGAGGCGGATAGGGGCAGAGAGAGAGAGAGAGAGAGAGAGAGAGAGAGAGAGAGAGAGAGAGAGAGAGAGAGAGAGAGAGAGAGAGAGAGAGAGAGAGAGAGAGAGACAACAAACAAACAAAAACAAACCCACCCCAACTAATCCCACTGGCCGTATTCTACGTTGGATCCTTTTTTTTTTTTTAAATTTTTTTGTGTTGTTTCTTCACGTTTGTAATTTCCTCTTGAGCTTGGCCACTTCATTGTTTATCATTTATTTATTCATTATTTTTGTTGCATGGTGTCCTTTTGCGACGGGTTTATGTTTTATCAGTTGCTGACGGCCAGTGACAGAAAGCACTCGGCCTCTGGTTAGCGTGCAGAGCGAAGGGCGTTATCCCTGAAGAACATTCTTTCTCTCCCAGCGCAGCGCAGTCATCCTTTAACCTAATATAACCACCATCTCTGATGCCCTGTCATGTCTTTGATCACTATACACAGTCCCAGAGAGGAGGCACCAGGACGACCTCGATGTGCAGAACATCAGACTGTTGTTGGTACATCCAGTGGAGAACCCTGGAGATGCAATGTTCCGCTCGTGGAAGAAACGAACTGACATGGTACAGGCGTGTCTGCTGGAAGAGCGAAATCCAGCCATCAGCCACGATGAGTCGGAAACTATTACAACACTTAAGAAGAGGCGCCCCATCGTAAGGACGGGATCTACCTCCTGCCCATGGAGGATCAGATCATCCTGGAGCCACTGAGGACCTGCTTTTGCCACTGCAGCACCTCGCTGGAAACTCCGGTGTGATGTGATGCAGTCCCAGTGATTGTTCACCGTGTTCTGCAGAACTGCCGCTTCTTCCACCACCAGATGATGTCCAGCTGGCCTGTAGGGATGACTGTACAGATCTTCGGCTCGGAGAACTCCGCCATACTGCCGACTTTCTCAGAACCAGAGCAATCGGAAAAGAAAGACTCCTGTACTTACGCTCTTCCACATAATGATGATGCAAGTTTGCAGGCGTTAACAGTGATTGACAGAAAAACAAATAATGGATGGATGGCTAGCCTTAAACGCTAGAGAAAGTAGAAAACATCAAAACTCAAGAATATGTCCAGGGGGGATTACTGGATTAGTTTCATATATTCTTTCTAAAATTTCATTTAATACATGCGCATCTCTCTCTCTCTCTCTCTCTCTCTCTCTCTCTCTCTCTCTCTCTCTCTCTCTCTCTCTCTCTCTCTCTCTCTCTCTCTCTCCCAGGACTGGGTGGGAAAAAAAGTATTTATATACTTATCCTATTATCCTGGTAAAATAAAATTTCGTTTCGTTTCGTTTCTCTCCCCTTCCTCTTCTCTTCCTTTCTATGCTTCATCTCTCTATCCGTTCCTCCCCCCTCTCTTTTCTTTCTTTCTGGGGTCCGTTCCCAACTCCATCCAAGATGATGGCAAGTTAAAACCGTAGCGGTTGACCCATAGCTTTCCCCAGTGACAACCCACATCCTGTATGGTCGCCGTCCCAGTTAATGAAACAGTCTTCGGCAGACTTGTCAGCGCCGGACAGAACTGGCCACAGGCTTCATAATCCCCTCCCAAAATGATTGCGTGCAAAATAAATACATAAATAAAAAGGCCATAAAACACGTGCTCAGGCTGAGGAAAAGACCTAAGTGATTCAACGAAGAAACAGACAGACATCAGAAAAAGACCCGCTTGAGAATATGGCCAGTAGGATTACTGTGTTGTTTGTTGTTTGTTGATTTTTTTAAATTCAATTCTTGGGCGGCTTGCTTCGCAACCAGTGAAGACGGCAACGGGGTATGGGGACGGAGAAAGGTGTGAGTGGTATGTAATTTTTCGTCGTCCTCTTCTCTGCATATCTTTATCTTCATCGTTGTTATCGTCATCTCCTCTCTCTCTCTCTCTCTCTCTCTCTCTCTCTCTCTCTCTCTCTCTCTCTCTCTCTCTCTCTCTCTCTCTGTGTCTCTCTCTCTCTGTCTGTTACTAATAAATGGCATAGAAGCATACTGGCCAGATTTAGAAGTCGGACCCTTGGTTTTAAAGCAAATAAGAAATGGTTTTGCAATGAAGTTTTTGTTGATGATGTTTGTGTGTTGTGTCCAGATAACAGTAAGGAAGATGAAGAGCACTTTTTGTTTCAATGCAAGGCATATGAAGATAAAAGGAAAAAAAAAAATCAAACTGTTTAATTTAATGCCAGAAAGACCATTTACTTTGATTGAACTATTATCTTCGGATGATGGAAATATTCTTCGTCTGTTTGCTAAATATATTGCCGATTGTTATGATATCAGAGAGAAAAAAAATGTCTGTTGCTGTGAGAGATAGTGCTTTGGTTCTTCGTATGTCATAACTGGTCATTTAGGCCAACGTTTGGTGATCTTTTGTTTGTCGTTGACTTTATTGTTCCCAGATAGATCAATACCGGGAATCATGTTTGTAATGTGTTGCACATTTTTTCGTTTCATGAATTCTTGACGCTGCATTAATGATAGCCCCCTGACATGAAGACTGTAGTTTGTCATTGTCAATAAAAACGTTTCTGAAGCGTCTGTGTGTGTGTGTGTGTGTGTGTGTGTGTGTGTGTGTGTGTGTGTGTGTGTGTGTGTGTGTGTGTGTTTGATGCAAGTATAGATAGATAGCTAATATCTATTGTTCAAGTTGTGCTCATATGTTTGCAATTTGCAGTTTTATTCTTTGTCTAGTGTAATCTGCGATGAGGAAACTTGAAATCGAAGATCCACACTGATCTGAAACAGTTCATTGCCCCAATGATACTACGCGTATGCGCAGGAAGAACAGCTTCTGTTCAGGGGCACGCCTGAAATACCTCACGCCTACCTCCGCCCCTTTTTCAGCGTCATCTCCTCACAGTTCGCCATCCTCTGACCTATAATCCTTGATGAGGCTGGCTTTCTACAACAGCCCACGCGGGTGACCACGGAACCCTCTGGAGCCGCTGTCATTAACTGTAGCTGTTGATTCCTCGGCTTTTTCTTTTCAGCATCGAAGATCTCTGAACAGCCGATTTACTACATGGTAATCAAACATAGGCGACCGGCCAAAGCCGGCAAGAACGGAAAGGACAAGCCACTGGACGAGGAGGACCGTTCAGGTGCTGGCAACTGTTCGCCAAGCACTTCACAAGTTCCCGAAACAGTCCAGCTTGACGACAAAGTGCTAGCAGAATCAAATGTTACAAGGATGATGGTGCTTCCTTGTGATAAAAAAAAAAGAGAAGAATCCTCATAATAAGATACTAGAAATTTAACGGCGCATTAAAGAATAATGGAATTCATTCCAATTTCACAGTTTGGACAAAAAATGTAATAAAACATTAACCGGGAAAAAAAAGACAGAATCAAACAAAAAACAGCAGGGCAAGCACTATAATACTGCTGCAGTCAGATATTGAATGAATGAACACTATGCCCACTCACGAAAGCGTGTCTGTATCAAATAGTTATAGACTTCCACGTGCAATCCAGTCCATCACACCACCACCACCACCCCTCCCCTCCCTCCCACGCAGGGCTTTTTTTGTGGCTGTCCACGAGAAGAAAAGACAACCCCCGCCGTCGAATAAATGAACGCACGACCACATAGAGGCAATAATTTGTGAATGCATTCTGACTCAGTATGAAGAATCTGAGGAGAGTTTGACGAAAGCCTTCATAGAAGTAGCCACCCTTAGTAAAGGTTTTTGTCCTGAACTCCTTACAGTCTATGGAGACCTGGTCATAATAAATCATTTGTGTGTGTGTGTGTGTGTGTGTGTGTGTGTGTGTGTGTGTGTGTGTGTGTGTGTGTGTGTGACATGTCCAAAGACAGATAAGACTAGGTCTTGCTTAGCAAATGGTCTTCATAGAAGCAGACCATCTCGATAAAGGTTTCTGTTCTGAACTCCTTACAGTCTACGGAGACTGTAAGACAACGGAAGAATAACAGTGAAAGGTAGAAGAGAGAAAATCGATTTTCAACCTTACTTGATATTTTGGGGGAGGGGGGAAGGTAGAGTCAAAGAGATCACACAGAAAAGGGGAAAATACCAGCACAGAGGATGGGATACACGTTGTACAGAAAAATTACGACGCATCATGAAGAAGTGATAGAGAGATGCACGTATGATGAACTGGCGGTGGTGGGATGAGAGGAGTACGTGCTCACAAAAACGATCTGAACTTAGACACCCGTAGAAAGCATTGAAAGGCTTTTCATTCGTCTCCTAGTGAGTTCAAGTGGCTGCTCATCAGACTCACGTGTGTCACAAATCTTGTGAAGCTGGCAGGCGGAGTGTTGTGTAAACAGCTTAACATAGATAGGCTTGTATGCATGGATGAACACCGGATTCACGAGCCGATTTTGTGGTGCTTTTGTGTGCACGTGCGTCTCTTCTATTTTATTTTACAGGGAGGGAGGCGTGGGAAGGGACAGGGAGAGAGATGGACAGAGCGAAACATTATTACCGACAACTTGTAATTCTCCTCACTCACTACGAAGTCATTGAAATTCTGGACGTTTTTCTGGTGTCGCTCTAGCACTGACACACCGCCAGCCCCCCCCCCCCCCCCCCCCCACCCCCTCCGCGCGCCGACATCTTTCTTCTCTTCTTCACTCTCCCTCCCTTTTCGTCTCTTCCCTCCCTCTCATAAATGACAACTAGTTAGACACAATCTCAAACGAAGACGTTCGACCCCAAACTGATCATGTGAAATCGAATTTTGTCACCCGAGTGACAAAAAAAAGTGTAATTTTGATGGCTCACGTTGCTAACATTTTCGCCAACTTGAATGAGCCCTTCTCTCCACCCCTTCTCCCTGCACACACACACACACACACACACACACACACTCCCCATCCACTCGCCCAATACCAAGGTGGCAACGAAACGCACGAGGAGACTGGCCAGGCCCAAAAAGACCCCGCGCAAGAATACGACCAGGAGGATTAGATTTGCCGAGGACAGAAAGCCCATGATGAGCAGCTTCCTCCGCAATCGATACTAAAAGAAAAGAAAGGAGGGGGAAAAAAAGGGAAAATAAAGACGAAGGAAGGAAGGAAATAAACAGAAAAAGGGAGGAGGAAAGGAGACCAAGAAGAAAGGAAGAAGAAGAGGAAGAATAACAAAAAAAAAAGAGAGAAATTAAAGAGGCACCAAGAGCAAAAAAAAAAGAGAGAGAGAAAAAAAAAAAAGAAAAAAAAGAAAAGAAAAGAAGGAGGGGAGAGGAAGGGGGGTTGGATAGGGAGGGGAAGAGCATGAGGAAGATTGGGGGAAGACAGATGACAGAAAATGACAATCTTTTTTTCTCTTTTTCTTTTTTTAACCTGATATTGAATTTCTGGCTTAGTTGGTTTTTAGCCACTTCCCGCAGCGGGGGGATTACCCCGATGACAAATTTGCTGTTCTGGGACAGTTATCCCCCCTGGCTGATGGGCGGCCACAGCGCCCGCTGCTGAGAGCAAAGGCCGATCAATCTGGATGACTAGTCACCAGGACGGAAAGACAGTCCTGGGACAATCGGCGCACAGACTTGTGGGACCGACTCCAAACGGACTGAGGAGAGGACTACATTTGTGAGTATTGTGAAGGGGGTTTGCACGACTGCAAGAGCGGGTAGATCTCGCGCTTTCTTTTTTCCATTTTCATTTTCATTTTCAATTTCGTTGTATCTATATATTTATGTATCAATTAATTGATTGGTTTATTCAATTATATACAAAAAGAAGGCATACGAGACTCCACGCTCTTTCGCGCTGTAGACATTTATAACATTCACTGAACATTTTTTTTTCATCATAAGTGACAATTCAATACACAAATCGGAATGCTTTCCCCGGAGAAAGCGTATCAGTATGCAATGTAACCACCCCTATTGTAGTCTCTCTGCTCTGCATGTGTTTGAGTTTCTTTGTAAGAGTGGATTTTTTTCAATAGATTTTTGCCAGTGACAAACTGACTTCCTTGCTCACGTGGGTTCTTTTTCGTGTGCTAAGAACACACTAGACGTGGGACTCCGGTTTATCGTCTCATGCGAAAGACTAGAAGTCAGACCACCAAGTACTTACGGTCTTATGGAAACGTAAAGGGAAAAAAAATGAACAACAACAACAAAAAAAAAAAACCAACAAAAAACGGGATTCTATTGCTTCCTTTTAGATAGCGGTATCCATAAAGCCACCAGTTTTCTAAAACACTTGTCTAATCGAAAATATCAATAACATTATAAAGGCCACCAGGACACGTTTTCGTACAAAGAAACAAAGACAAAGGGGCTTGAGGGGGGGGGGGGGGGGGGTCCACGGGAAGCAGGGACAGAGAGAGAGAGAGAGAGAGAGAGAGAGAGAGAGAGAGAGAGAGAGAGAGAGTACTCCTGTCATGCAGACGGACCTTTACACAAATGACAAAGACAGTGCTGATTAATACTATTTCGGAGATTAGCTGTAAAAGCAACAATATGTTTCATACTTTCTGGGCATGTCTTTGTTGGCAAAAGGTGAAAAAAAAGGAAAGAAAATGGAAAAGGGAAACGAGTAAGGAACCTTCTTTCAAATGAATGAATTAACAAGTAAGAATTGTATCTTATGGACAAAAATATATTAAAAATAAAACAGCTGTATCTATAAACTTTCTTCAATTAAACAAAACAAACAAACCAAAACAAAGTATATATGAGTAACTTAAAAAAAAAAAATGATAGTAATGATCTATACCTGATTTGAATGGTCCTGGATAGTTTTCGTGATGGTACAGCTTTGCGTTCTTGTTCGGATTATTTTACAGGATGACTAATCTACATGTTAAAAAAAAAGAATCAAAACGAACAGGAACAGGATCAAACATGGTATAAATGAAACGACTGAGTGGCCAACTAATAGTAAATATCCACAGACTCCTATTCCATTCAAACTGTCAAACGCTCAGTCAGTGCAAAGACGGACAATGAAATTTAAAGATGACAGTTTTTAAGCAGAAAAACTTTCAGGGTAAAAGTGTTCCTGGCATGCCCGCTTTAAGTTCGCCTACACAGCCAACGCAACAATCCCTGAAAAACAGTTTTACCCGTTCTCAAAGGAGAAATTTCCACGCTCTGTGTCTGCGATAACCAAAAAAAAAAAAAAAAAAAAAAAAATTCTGTTGATCTCTAGGATCCTGCCTCTCCCGGTCTTGTTTATTCCATCTACAAAAAACTTTCAGCATACTCGAAATCATTGTGTGTGTGTGTGTGTGTGTGTGTGTGTGTGTGTGTGTGTGTGTGTGTGTGTGTGTGTGTGATGCTACAACAAACCGACTTTTCCATTTCATTTTTCACTTAGTCACACAGTGTGTCCATCCATTTGATTATCAGTAAGTAGTTAGTTAGATCGTTAGTTAATTTCTTGTGGTTCATATACCTAGTTATCTTAGTAGGCTACGATATCAAAACGCGCAATGGAATCTGTGCACATTTCTTTGAAATGAGTAGTACCCTTTTGGTGAAAATCAATAAGCATTGGAAGACACAGGGCCAGCGTCGCGTTAGCGGGTCCATGCCACTGTCCAAAAGTGGCCCTATGACCAGAAAAAAAGTGGGCGATCTCACCACTACCAACGCCTTTTTATCAGCCTCTCAAAGTGTCCACCTTTTCTCATTTCCTATACTTATTGAAGATCAACATCTAATGGTACTTTTTTCACTACACGAGTATGAATCAATTTAAGTATGAAGCTTATTGCTACCTAAACTTCCCCAACTTCCCCAAAGTATGAAGCATTTTAAGTTTTGCTTGAAATTAGAATCGTGGTTTAAGTTCATGAAAGTTCATTAGTTTAAATCTTGCAGATTACAGACATATCCGTATGCTGATTGACAGAAAGTAGGGAACACCTATGACTCGGTGAAATCCTAGTTTGTTACTGTGAAACCTTTTTTTAAAGACCCTCTGAAGGTAAATGTCTCCTTTCAGAGCTCTTTCTGCATTTTTGTTGTATCATTGTCAATACTACACTTGAAGGAGTTTTTTTTTTTTTCTTGGGCATCATTTCGTCGTTATCTGTACAACATTGACCTCGTAACATAATTTCCATCTTTTAGTGACTTGTTTTCTATATTTTTTTTTTCCATACGTTTTTGTCCTTGTCTATACTATGTTAACCTTCCACTACATCTCTCTTTTTAATACTTGTTTTCCGGAACTCTTTTTTGTGTTTGTTTGATTTTTGTTTTTTGTTTTTTTTTTTCAACTGTCAGAGATTCAGATCACGATAAACGTAAACACGGGGGGGGGGGGGGGGGGGGGGGGGGGGGGGGGGGGGGGGGTAGGGGGGGGGGGGGGGGGGGGGGGGGGGGGGGGGGGGGGGGGGGGGGGGGGGCGTAGTATTCTTTGAGGTTAAAATTCACGTAGAGAAAATTCATTAAAATAGTAAGAGTACGTATTACATTATTTCTCATAGGTCTAATCACGTAGCGACCACTGGCTTTAAATGTGTGCCCTTTGAACACAATTTCAACTCCAACAGATTTGTAAGACTTTTCTGTTGGCTATAACTAAAAGAAAAACTCAGCCAACGAGTCAGATCAGAAACACTCGATAAAAGTTTTGCTTCGGCTCCTTCAAACCAAATGATTGTGACCTGTGACAGGAGAACACGGTAACTCTGAAAGCTTCGACCTTACTGCAATGTCGCACTCGTCTGCGAATGAATGTGTTAATAATGATAATGAAGCAAAACTTTCGACTTAAAAGTAATTTTAGTATAATCCGTACACCTCAAAATTCTGGTGAAGGTTTGACTACCTCAAAGTTTTCAAGCAAAAAGTGTGAATGCACCCTGCTCTGATATGAATCTGAAATACCGTCTTCGTCAATGTTAGTCAGACCATCCAATGAAAGGTTCCCCAATGTTAATCAGACTACCCAATGAAAGGTTCCCCAATGTTGGTCAGACCACCCAATGAAAGGTTCCCCAATGTTAGTCAGACCACCCAATGAAAGGTTCCCCAATGTTAGTCAGACCACCCAATGAAAGGTTCCCCAATGTTAGTTAGACCACCCAATGAAAGGTTCCCCAATGTTAATCAGACTACCCAATGAAAGGTTCCCCAATGTTAGTCACACCACCCAATGAAAGGTTCCCCAATGTTAGTCAGACCACCCAATGAAAGGTTCCCCAATGTTAATCAGACCACCCAATGAAAGGTTCCCCATTGTTAGTTAGACACCCAATGAAAGGTTCCCCAATGTTAATCAGACTACCCAATGAAAGGTTCCCCAATGTTAATCAGACTACCCAATGAAAGGTTCCCCAATGTTAGTCACACCACCCAATGAAAGGTTCCCAAACAGAAAAGACTTGTTTTTTCTGAAACATTATTTGTTGTCTTTGTCTGTACTTTCTCACTATAGAGAGACTTCCATTAACGACTTGTTTTTCCTTTATGTTTATGTCCCTGATTATACTGTAGACTCTCAAGGACTTTTTTTTCTGGATTTTGTTTTCGTCCGTACTAGATTTACCTATCCTTACTTCCCTTTAAAGATTTGTTTTTCTGGACTTTCTGCCTGGTCTTTGTTATTTAATATTAGACTGGCCTACCCCAAATCCATCAAATACTAAGGCCGGTTTATCCGTTTGCTGGAACAGACAGCATGACATTTGTCAGAGAGGAGGCCCACTACTCGCTTACCCCCGCCAGTAGGAGCCACCACTGACTCGGCCGCGGCCATTACCTATCTTGGAGGCGTCGAAAGATCCCAGCAGTGCAATTTAAACCAACCTATTCACCAAAATAACCTCATTAAAATAAAAGGTCGACAACCGTTGATATGCATTCACTCATGACTGCTCCATCCGCAAAAAACATTGCAAACTAATATGTCAAGGAGTTCTGGATGGCAAAATAGGATATCTATGCCTCTTCTATCTGTAAATCAACATAATCATCCATCTAACTTTGCTTCTGTTGATGTATCCAAACACACGCCGAATTTTCTTACCGTTTCATGGCATATCAAACACACGATTTAACTTAACCGATTAACTGTTTCTACTTTGGTGTGTTTTCCGATAAAATGTTCCAACCCGATTTCTTTTCCTTCATCCCCTGGCATAGTCCTTCCATTCCTTCACAATTAGTTCTTTCCATTTTGTTCCAATTCATCATACATTAAAATGTGTATAAACCATGTTGTGCAACTTTCCATGTGCTGTTGTTCAGACATCCGTCGTAGGCTTTTTGAGCGGATAATAGGACTGTATATTGGATTCTGCGTAGTCCTATTTCATTTATACTTGATTCAAAAGAACAGCATACTTTAAAGAAGATACTACATAACGGTAAAAATCGACATGCCGACACCTCATTAATTAGAACAGTCGGGGGGGGGGGGGGGGGGGGGGGGGGGGGGGGCCGGGTTATAAGTTACTTAGCCATTATGGTGATGGTAGTTGTTTTTTCTTTTTTTTTTTCAGGACCAGCAAGAGAACGAAATCCTATCAGGCACTACTGGCAAGCAGAGTTCAAAATGTTGACAACCCCCTCCCCACCATCCTATGCCCAACCCCTATCTTTCTCCTCCTTACCTTT
>JADBJO010000824.1:202500-207500 GCA_016801955.1 Conus betulinus | reverse complement strand
CAGAAAAAAAGTGGAAAATAGGATTAGAATAGCAAAAGTCAGTGCAAAGTAGAAACCAGATGGTTAAAGGCCGAAAAGCTACGTAAAACAAGAAAAAAAAAACAAAACAGGAAAATATAGTTATAAGTACTAAAAGATACGAAAAAGTATGAAAGGCTAGCTAAGAGTTAAACTATGAAAAGGTGCATGAAACAGTAAGGTAGATTAATTTTTCAGAAATGCGGGGGAAAAAAGTGGGGGAAAGTAAGAAAAGATGAAGGATGAAAAAGTTGAAACATAAAAAAAAAGAAAAAAAAGCAGGAAGATGTGAGAAAAGTCCGTTGAATAGGGAAAAGTAGGGAGACAGTGGGAAATTTTCTAAAATACAGGAAAAGGGGAAAACTATGAGAAAAAAAAAATAGGGGAAAAGTAAGAAAAAGGTTAAAAAAAAAAAAAAAAAAAAAAGAAAGTAAAAATGTAGGTAAAAATAAGTAAAAAATAAAAAGCAATAAAAGAAAGGAAAAGGAAAATACAAGAAAAACATTTTTTTTAAGTTGGACGATATTAAAGAGAGAGAGAGAGAGAGAGAGAGAGAGAGAGAGAGAGAGAGAGGAGAGAGAGAGAGAGAGAGTCTGAAAAAAGAAAGGAAAAAGAACAAGAAAACCCAGCATAGAAGAAAGGTTACAGAAAGAAAAAGTCGAGAAAGCTTAGGAAAATTCAAAAAAGACAAAAGAAAGGAAGGGTAGGATAACGAAAGGCAAAAGCTGGAAAAGATAAGTCTAAGTACGAAAAACTAGAAAAACAATTCAGGTGACGTGAGTAAAAAACTATAACGGTAAAATAAAACATTGAGCGTCATTCGTGACCCATAATGAACATACCTACAAATTTTCAGAAAGATCGGCCAGGTACTTTCTGAGATATTCCATAAAGAAAAAAAAGAAAAAACCGTATATGCCGTTATAGCGTTAGTAACGCAGCGAGTGGTATACATTTTGACCACGGACAGACAGACACACAGACACACAGACAGCATTTCTTCGTTCCCATTGTAAAGAACTCCCTGTTCTGTAAGAACTGGGAGTACACAAAGTAGCTGTAAGTAGCAAAAAAAAAGAGAAAACAAAGACAAAGATACGGGTAGAAAGGAGGAGGAGGAGAGGGGGGGGGGGGGGGGGGGGGGGAGAGAGAAAAACATGAAAAGTAGCAACAAGTACGAAGAAGTAGGCACACAATACCGCCGTCTGAACGCGTCCCTTTGCCGTCGGTCGCTGGATATGCTGCAGCCACCAAGGCCTTCCTGCCGCTCCGAGGTATGGATGGACGTCCAAACTGATCGGCGGAGAGAGCGTGTTTCAGGGATGTGTTACGCCACGCGCGCTTGCACGTGTGTGTGTGTGTGTGTGTGTGTGTGTGTGTGTGTGTGTGTGTGTGTGGTGTGTGTGTGTGTGCGTGCGTGCTTGCGTGCGTGCGTGCGTGCGTGTGTGTGTGTGTGTGTTGTGTGTGTGTGTGTGTGAACGGAAAAAAAAGTCCCACCCATCCCATCTCTCCCCCACCCCGTACTCCCTTTGCCGCACCTCCCTCCCGTCTTCCCCGCACTGCCTGTCTCTCACCTGCTCTTCGTACAGTTCTTTCTCAATGCACTTCGCTAAAAGACTGAAACAGCCTGTGGCGTCACTGAGAACAATCTAAGATAGAAACAGACACACAAAAGATTATAAATGAACGCTTATTCGGTACACAATACCGAACAGACAGATCAACTGTGGCCCCTACGTCTTTGTCACACGTCACAAGTAAAAGGCATACATGATGCACGAAACAATACTCCTATGTAGAATCGCAAATTCTTTTGCTGCCAGCCATCTGGTGAATACTGTTTTGAGCATTTTTTTTTATGTCTGCTACCTCTGTCATCAGTGGAAAGTATATCAGTCACGAACTCTTCATCCGTTTCATATTGTATTAAATATGCATTGATTTACATGTTGTTTTGTGTGTAGGTTTGTATCTTGGCTTGAACCCGCATTACAGAAGGAGGGCAGTTACAGTTTGAGTATTGTGTCAATGTGATTTGGATGTACACAACACACACACACACACACACACACACACACACAGACAGAGAGAGAGAGAGAGAGAGAGAGAGAGAGAGAGAGAGAGAGAGAGAGAGAGAATTATCACGATCATGATAGTATGAGTGCAGGTCGATGGAACACCCTGACACACGCCAGGCAGTTAGGACCTTCAAATTCTGTCTTCAATCATACATCACATAGTAGACGTACTATTGTGTATGTAGTTTAGTCTTTGATACTGTTCACACAGGAATTCGTCTGCTTGCTTCTCAGACGTCCATCCTCCACTTCATCCTGCACATTGCTCTTGCACAGTTATGGCAAGATACACGCCCACACCATACCAGCGTACAAGGACAGGGAGAGGAGTGGGGGTCTGAATATTCAACGAGATTCTTGTTTGCAAGGGTGAGTATTTAGCTGCTGCCATTTGCATTTGGCATATTTGTTATCTGGATAAGACACAAATATATCTTTCCAACATAGAATATGTTCATGAAATGACAAATTCAAGATTATTTTGCAAACTGTTGGTATTTCACAAAGAACCTCGTTCCACTTTTTCCCGTTTGTTTTTGCTTTCATCCTAAACGCTATACCAGTGAAAGTTCACAGTACGCCGAAACTAGCAGGTGAATGTCAAAAGCTGTTAAAAATCAGCATTTAAGTTTAACGGGTTTGTCTTTGGGCCAGTTCCATAACTCCGCCAAGTTTCCGTACACTCGATTTAGCATATTCTGCGTTGTCTTGGAGACAGGCAGATGACCAGGCTAAGTTGACAGGCTGAACACTTAACTCCCTTGGCCATGTGTATTTATGTGATGTTTCATATCACCGGCAGTGTGGAAAACGACTTTGCGCCGTTTGTTAGTTGCGAAGTTCAACTAAAAAAAAAAGGTAGCAAAGTGCCACAACTTTCATTCAGACTGACATGGTTCATTTTATGACGCAAAAAATCAATATTTTTTTTACATAATCGTGATGATTGACAGAAAACGCAAACCAGCACACTCAGATGAAATGTTATCTCCTTCAGAAGAAACAACTTTGTGATATTTCGTGGTTTGTTTCAAATGCAGAGCAATTTTGTAGTTATTTTCTTTCAGGACTAGCCAAACTTATTTGGCATCTACACATATCAAAATGCGAAAAAGTTTGAAGATGGCACATGATAGATTACTTCGGCCACACACATTCTCATTCTAAATAATTAATTAAAGTCTCTGTTCATGGAAACCTAAGTACGTGTAGAATGTGTGTATACTTATCTGAAATGTCTACCATTAGCTTTTTGTGTCTTTTTTTTTAATGTTCAATATCACTCTAAAACTATCAACGGAACAGACAGCGTTGGTCAACTGTGTGCAGTTACTTAGGCCTGTCTGTTTTCCTGTTGGAAAGTTGTGTTGATTGAAGGCTTGTTTATCTTGCCCATCCCCCCCCCCCCCCCCCCCCCCCCCCCCACACACACACACTCACACACACCTACCCTTCCCTCACAATTTTCGTGTAAAGTTAATTTTTAAAAAAAAAAACCGCAAAAGCTTTAAACACGACATTCATTCATTGTACACTAGATTCTAATAAGCTGTTCGAGGCTTTAATTCTCGATATCCTATAACATGGTGGGAAAAGGTGACACTGAGTAACATGAACAGCTCGGTTGAAGTTATTTTACCACCTCCGCCGCGGAAAGTATGCCTAACCCACGTCTGTTTGTTTGTATGTCAGCACGGGTGCATTAAAATCTGCAAAACTGACTTAACGAAGCTTGATGGAAAGCTGGAATGTGACCGAAAGACGAAACTTGTCAAACTGGTGAGTGGATCCGAGAAAGAAATCCTGAGCAAACAGCAGATCCAGGACTCCTTCATAAATATCATGAGAAAAAAAAGTTTGAACGGTTTTAAAGAAACTTGGTGGAACTAAGACCAAGGCCTAATACTGATTCATCAAAGTTTGGTGCGGATCCGATCAAGGAACGAAACAGGAGGTGGTTCTGAAGATAACGCAAAAAGGAAAAAAAAAAAAAGACTTGAGAAACTAATGTCAGGGAAATTCGGTGGAACAATGGCATGTGGCACAAGCGCCAACTCATTGAATTTGAGCGCGGATTCGCGGAGCAGATTCGTGGTCCGGTTCCGGATCAAAGGGCGGATCCATGATTTCGTTCGACTTTGACAAAGGTCTGCCCTGTCCCAAGTGCACATCTAGTTTCTCTGGCTATGGTTTTTTGATTCCTGCTATTGTTGTTGTTTTTAGACATTAGATTTTGCACTTTTCATGTGAAATAATTTCTCCTCTGTATCTGAACTTCGTTCTGAAGCGTCATTAATCAGCCATCTGTCGCCTGTTCTCTCATATTCTCTTTTTGTGTTAACTTTTCTTTCAAAACATTTCTTGTACTATTTTACTTTATATCTTTGTACGGGAAGTAAAGACAGAAAAAGATTGTACGTAACACCAGAAAAATACACAGGAGCAACCTGTTCACGTAATTAGTGATAAGTTACAAGTTACCATGAAAAATACAGGTTACAAAAAAGGAAAACCCCAGGTTTCAAACAATTGTCAAGGAGCTATTTCACGATCCTGTATCAAACGTCACATTTTCAACAGAAACCGATCAGATATTTTCACAAAACAAAACGATCAAGTTCAAACAAAACACACGTCTTAAAAATCCACGCAAAAAAAAAGCAGACAGGCAAAGGTTACTCGCAGCCCCCCCCCCCCCCCCCCCCCCCTACCACCACACCCCAGTCCACCCATTTCTTTACCCCTCGTTCCCATCCCCTTGCCTCCCCCCCCCCCCCCCCCCCCCCTTTCTCGTCCCGCGCCTACTCCCATCCACACCCCCAGTTCTAATCAACACCAGCGTCTGTTGAAAGCAATAACATAACAGAATAGCACACACACAAAAAAAGTACAAATTTTTAAAAA
>JADBJO010000824.1:185000-190000 GCA_016801955.1 Conus betulinus | reverse complement strand
AGTGCAAAGAGCGCCTTTTCTTTATCTCGTTTGCATGAAGGATAAAAGTGCAAAGAGCGCCTTTTCTTTATCTCGTTTGCATGAAGGATAAAGTGCAAAGAGCGAAATCAGATTTTAGGTCTTAAGCGGTCTTTGTTCAACATCTGTCTCTTTATATATGTGTGTCAGACAATGTTTACACTATGCCGCTTTCCGTAAACTTCATAGCGATTCGGATAGCTCTCAATAGCGCTGTTTTACCTTTGTCCACGCTGGCAAGTTCTGCTGCAACTTCATGTCTTATGTCCTTTCCTCTCTCGTCTACAAACGCTAATCTGTAAGTATATCTGGGACCACAATCCTTCAGACAAAGTAATCGAGATATGAACACAGACATAGAGGAACATAATTTTGTAAGTCACATCCGCTTCAGTCCAAAAGTTGTAATCGGGTACCACGAAAGGTTTACTGGTTTTTTGTTTGTTTGTTTGTTTGTTTGTTGACGCCTGCCCTTGACTTTACCTAGCAACAATCGGACCTTTCTTTGACTTATCAAGGATTTCTCTCAGCTGTATCCTAAAGTTGTCGTCTGCTTCTTTTGTTCGAGGTCTTCCATACAGAAATGCCAAATTCGTGTACACGGAGTGGAGAATTTGTCCGATCAATTTCTGGCACTGACACTGTGTCACTTTTTCAGACCGGTCACTTTACCACATAGTTCTGCTTGTTTCTTAAATGACATCGTAGAAAAAAAAATGAAGAAAGATCACGCAGCCTGTCAGAAAGCGTCACCTCTCGCAACTTCGCAGATGTTTCAAGAGAGACTAGCGCGAGAAATTGTGAAAGGGTAAATATTTTGGCTGTTTAGCCAATCAAACAGTCTGTTACAGATGGCGAGTTCACCTGTGTTGTTCCCCTTGTTTCCAACATCGATTGAAGTAGACGATTTTTTTTTTTTTTTTTTTTTTTTTTTTTTTTGCCTTTCAGGTAGTTTGAAACTTATGATGTCGAAAACGACAATCTGACTTGCAGTCAGTCTCATTTCACACAGACATACTCTCTCTCTCTCTCTCTCTCCCTCTCTCTCCTCTCTCTCTCTCTCTCTCTTCTCTCTCTCTCTCTCTCTCTCTCTCTGTTTTTTTTTCATCCTTTGATGCTTACTTTCGTGGTTTTGTTCCAAAAAATCCGCCTACTATTTTTCACATTGTCACAATTCTTTGTATGTTTGTTACTTGGGTTAGGGGGAACCAAAGAACGGCTGGTGTCCCTTCGCAGTACTTTCTTTTGTTCGATTTAGGATGACAATAGTTATCATATTACTATGCTAACTCACAACACTCTTGCTATGAAATGAGTTTGTCTGCTCTGTTCGTTTAAAGAAAGGCCTTGAAACAAACATCACCCGACCTGCACCGACTTGGAATCCCCAGGGACAGGAAACATGCAGGCGACCAAAGATCTTGGAACGTATGGCGATGGAGCCTTGATGCTAAAGTCAGGGTCAAAGCAGACAGTTCCAGCGACAAGTGACGGCAGTCCAGACACCGCTGGAGGAACATCGCCGGTGACGTGTTCTCCAGACAGATCCATGACATTTCGGTTCCAACAGTTTGCACGGTTCCTGCTTTCTCCCCTTTGCTTCCCACTCTGTCTTTTCGTCTCCCAAACATTGTCTCTAAAAAAAAAACAGTGTCTTTCTTTATCATGTGTGATTCCCACCATCGACAATTTGCTCGGGAGTACGGCACAATTGTAGGATCGGATTGTGCAAGATTTTTTTGTTTGTTTGTTTTGTTAAATGTTTTTTTCGGAGGAGAGGGGAGAGGAACGGGGTTTTGTTTGGGGATAGAGTTTCGCCTGGGGTGTGGGGGGGGGGGGGGGGGGGGAACCTGCTGCTAGGAACCAAACTCAAAAGGACAAAATATTCGTGAACGACATGCAATATTGTAAAGTAGAGTCAAATATGTAACTTTTCGAAGAGAAGTGTTTTTTTTTTGTTGTTGTTTGTTTGTTTTGTTTGTTTTGTTTTTTTGGGGGGTAAAAATACCATGTATCCCGAGTCGCACAGGTCTGACTACTGGCAGTTTTCATTAACCTTGAAAAAAAAGAAAAAGGTCGAAGATGACAGCTGTCGACAATCTACACTGTAAAACTGTGAAATCTCCACCAGAAAACGGAACACTAAACAATTCAGGACGTACAGCAGCCCCAGCCGGACAGTTTGGTTATTCTGTCCTCACGACATACTCCTCTTCCTCCTCCATGTCCTGTTTTCTCTCTCTCCTCTCCCTCCACCCCCCCCCCCCCTCCGCCTTCTCCGCCTCTGCCCTTCACCTCCCACGCGTCCCCCCCCACCCCCCCCCCCCACCCCCGCCCATCCCCATCTTTCTCCTGGCTCCTCCTCCTCCTTCCTGGGAATTGAGGGAGGAGGGGAGAGGGGGAGGGGAAGCCCAAAAGGGTTGCAGACAGACTCTCTTCCCCAGAGACGGGACAGGAAGGGCCCGTGGGGTAAAGTATAGAGGAAGGGTGGGGGGAAGGAAGAGAAAGAACAAGGTGGAGAGTGCGGAATTGGGGTTGGGGGAGGAGGGGGGGGGGGGGGGGGGTCCCTTGTGGTAGGACAGGGTTCTGGCTGTCTGTCCTGCGCGCCGCATGAGCTCTAATTAGTGCCCGAGAGGGGTCCTGTGGTTCCCTTCCGAGAGCCCCGTGCGGACTACTTGGATTCGGACTGTCCAAAAAATCATCACCGAAACCAAAAGTGTCACCCCAACTTCAAATCCGGAGCCGTTGCCGACCCCCGGACTTTTCTTCCTCTATGTTCTGGTACCTCTCTTCCCCCGTCCTTTCTCCCCTTTCTCTTCTCCCTCCCGTTCTCTCTATAGATCTTCTCTATCGCTATCTATCTGTCTCGGCTCTCTCTCTCTACCTCTCTTCCTCGTCTCTCGTCTCTCTCTCTCTCTCTCTCTCCTCTCTCTGTGTGTGTGCGTGCGTGTCGTGCGTGCGTACATGTGTGTGTGTATGCTTGTGTGCGCGCGTGCATGTGGTGTGTGCGCGCGTGTGTGTGTGTTTGCGTATGTGCGTGAGCGTGCGTGGCGTGCATGCGTGTGTGTGTGTGTGTGTGTGGTGTGTGTGTGTGTGTGTGTGTGTGTGTGTGGTAGATAGTTAGGATGGATATGGTTATAGACAGGCAGACAGATAGGACAGATAGACAGGTAGATAGACATAGTAGTAATAAAAACCATAAACTACAACACACACACACAACCCACACACACACCACACACACACACACACACACACACCCAATACACACACACACACCACACACGACACACCACACACACACTTGCCACCACACACATACTTCCACCTCTGCTTCATGCTGCCCCTTTCCTCTCTCACTTTCCTCACTCTTCCTCTCTCTCTCACTCTCTCTTCTCTCTCTCGCTCTCTCTCCGTGTCTCTCTCTGTCATCTCTCTCCGTCTCTCTCCTCTCTCTCCTTCTCTCTCTCCCTCTCCTCTCTCTCTCTCTCAGCCTCTCGCTCCTCTCTCTCTCTCGCTCTCTCTCTCTCTCTCTCTCTTTTTCCCTCCTCTCTCTCTCTCTCTGCATGTATATAGTGCCATGAGCAGTCCTGCTGAAGCTTCATCAGTTTGTCCCATTTAAAGCGTTGGAGCTGTGGTCTTCAACGGGATACGGAGAGCATGGCGGTGGCAGTGGCTAAAACCAGGACTAGATTATCTTCAGTCCTTAACCGTCAATGAAATATCTTAACTCTTAATAACGAATAAATTATCTTGAATGTTGGGATACCTTACCCCCCCTCCTCCCGTCCCTCCCTTCGGTCGCCGTCCGTTCCCTCCCTTCCCTCCCTCCCTCCCGCCCCTCCCTCCCTCCCCTCCCTCTCTCTCCCGGTCGTCATCTCTCTCTTCCTCACCTCTATCCTCCCCTCTCCGTCAGTAATGTCTCTCTCGAGCCTTGTATCAATCTCTGTATCCCTCTCTGTGTACTGTGTCTCTCCATCTCTGGTCTCGTCCTCCCTGTCAGTCTGTCTCTCGTCTGTTGTCTTCTCTCTCTATCCTCCTCCCGTCTGTCTCTCATCTCAGTTCCTCTGTTCCTGCCCTGCCCCCGCAATGTCTGTCTCTGTCTCTGTCTCTGGTGTCTCTGTCCCGTGTCCTCCCCTCTGTCCCCTCTGCTCTCTGTCTCTCTGTCTCCACTCTCTCTTCTCCTCTCTGCTCGTCATCGCTCTCTCTCTCAAGTCTCTCTCCTCTCTCTCCTCTCTCAATCTCTCCCCCTCTCTCTCTCCTCTCTCCTCTCTCTCAAGGCCTTGTATTTTGCCGTTAACAAACCTGCTGAAATCTTTTAAGTTTATCTATTCATGTTCAAGTTGCCGGGTTTTTTTTATTTTTAATCTTGATTACTATTAATGAGAGTTAATTTTGCCTAGTACAGTTTTCAGGGTACTATAATGATTGTAATTAACTTTAACTTGCAACCTCTTCAGAGAGGGGAGAAGAAGGGGGTTGAAGGGGAGGTATCATGGTGAACCATGAATGATTTTATTTTAAGACTTGAGACACTCCCTCCACTCTCTCTCTCCCCTCCCTCACTTACCCACGCCTCTGACTCTCTGTCCCGGTCTTTCTGTCTTCTCTGTCTGTCTGTCTCTGTCTGTCTATCTCTCTGTCTCTGTCTCTGTCTGTCTGTCTGTCTCTCTCTCTCTCTCTCCTCTCTCTCTGTTTTTTTTACCTCTTTCTCTGTTTCCTGTCTTTGGTTTCTGTCTCTGTCTGTGTCTTTTTTGTCTGTCTGTCGTTTCTGTCCTGTCTGCTGCTGTCTGTCTGTCTGGCCTGCCTGTCTCTGTTCTTTCTGCTCCTTCCTCTCTCTCTCGTCTCTCTCCTCGCTCTCTCTTCTCCTCTCTAGGTTCTGGTCCTGTACCTCCTCCTTCTCTGTCTCGTTCTCCCTCCTCGCCTTCCTGCCTCCGTCTCTCCTCTTCGCCGCCTCCTCTCTCTCCCTCCCTCTCCTCGCT
>JADBJO010000824.1:165000-172500 GCA_016801955.1 Conus betulinus | reverse complement strand
GGACTATTTTATCACCATAACATCTGTGCTTGCACTGTCTGTCGAAAACAATTGAAGCCACACTGGTGCCAGCTAAGGTTTCCAAACCATGGCATATGATGTTTCTAGAATTGGGCCATCACAGTCTAAATAAAATACAAACAAAGACATTCAAAGTTTTAGTTAGACTCTTTGACCTTTGATGTCTGAATCTCTCTCTCTCTCTCTCTCTCTCTCTCTCTCTCTCTCTCTCTCTCTCTCTCTCTCTCCTCTATCTCTCTCTCTCTTCAGCTTATGCTTTGTTTCTAACTCTCTGTCTCTTTGCTTTTGATAGATTCGTCTCTCTCTCTCTCTCTCTCTATCTCTCTCTCTCTCCTCTCTCTCTCTCTCTCTCTCTTCTCTCTTGACACATTCAATCATTTTTTTTCTATCTCTGTCTGTCTGTCTGTCGGTCTGTCTGTCTGTCTGTCTCTCTCTCTGTCCTCTCTTAGCTCTCTCCTCTCTCTCCTCTCTCTCTTTCTCCTCTCTCTCCACATGTTACGCGTCTGGGTCGTGTGTCTAAACAGTCTGTCTGCCTGATGAAATGACTGCCAGTCTAGTTGTTTGATAGTTTTATGTCTATCTGTATGTATGATTGGCTGGCGGTTGGCTGGTTGCTCGGTTGTCTGTCTCTCTGTCTGTCTGTCGCTCTGTCTGTCTGTCTCTCTCTCTCTCTCTCTCTCTCTCTCTATCTCTCTCTCTCTCTGTTCGCTCACTCGCTCGTTCACGCCGTTTCTCAAGACTTCATTTTTATGTCTCGCTCGCCGATGGCTTTGTCGTATGAGTATTGACAATGAATCGGAGGCAAAACGATTCTAACTGGGACGGCCGTGAAACTGACCCCGTGCCAGCCATAGTGGCTGCAATGTCGGGACATCGTGGAGTGATTGGATCACTTTGATCGATGTTCTGTCAGTTTCTGTGTTCCGATCAAAACCAGTGAAGTGGCACTGACGTCAACCGTCATCTCAAGGAGAAAGGACTTCTGGGTGTTTCTGCAGCTGGGACGCAGACTACAAATAAGACTTCAGCCAGCAAGCCCATAGACTGATGAAGGCAATGATAAATGGTCGAAAGGGTCCCTCGCAAGTACTGACTTTTGGATTCGGAGTCCGTAATGATCTATCTGACCAAGCCAAATAAGACACTTGCAGTCTGATCCCGAGATTTGTGGACCTCCCCCCCCCCCCTTCCCTCCCCAACTCCTTTCCTTCTCTCTCTGTCACATTCGTCTCTGTCTGTATGTCTCTGTCTGTCTGATTGTTGTCTGTCTGTCTGTCTGTTCTGTCTGTCTGTCCATCTGGTCTGTCTGTTGGTCGGTATCTGTCGGTGTCGGTTATCTGTCGGTCGGTAGCGGTATGTCTGGTTGGTATAGTCTGGTGTGTCTTGTGTGTCTGCTGTCTGTCTGACTGATCTGTCGGTCGGTCTCGGTCTGTTCTGTTGGTCAGTCTCTCTTGTCTCTCTGTCTGTCTATATGTCTGTCTGTCTGTCTCTATATATGCACAGTGCCTTACTATCGCTGTCTGTCTCTCGTTCTCATCTCTCTTTCTCTCCTCTCTCCCCTGCACCTCCCCGCCTTACTCCTCCGACCCCCCCCACCCCCCCCCTCCCTCGTTTCTTCATCCTGATCCCCTTTCCCCCCCCCCCCCCCCCCCCCAACTTTTTTTTTTCTGGTTTGCTAATCTGGTTTTGCTTTCACCCACATTCTGTTAATTTCAATGTTTGTACTTTTTAGGTGCTGGGATACCCTTTTTATTTTATGTTGGTTCGTAGTCGTAGTTAGTATTTGTTATGTTGTTAGCTTGTTCATTACTTTTGCCACACCCAAAACTGTTACCTTTAATTCTGTTTTAAACTTTTCGTTTTAAAGGCAACATATAAAGCAGTCCGTTGTTGTGCTTATTCTTGTATATCAACCCCCCCCCCCCCCCCCCCACCCCCCCCCCCCCCCCCCCCCCCATGAAAGATTCCACCCCCCCCCCCCCCCCCCCCCCCCCCCATTTTCCCCCCCCCCCCCCCCCCCCCCCCCCCCCCCACTTCCCTACCCACTCTCTCTCTCCTTCTCTCTCTAGATCTCTCCTCTCTCTCTCTCTCTCTCCTCTCTCTCTCTCCCCCCAACTCTCCCCCATGTGTGTGTGTGTGTCTTGTCTGTCTTGTCTCTGTCTCTCTGTCTGTCTGTCTGCTGTCTGTCTGTCTGTCCTCTCTCTCTCTCTCTCTCTCTCTCTCTCCTCTCTCTCTCTCTGCATGCTCGATCGCTATGTCTGTCTCACAGTCTGTCAGTTTCTCGACCCTAAAGTCTTTGTTTCACTCTTAAACCTCTCTACTTTGCTGTTTTGTCTCATCGTTATCTCTATCACCTGCCTTCTTCTCTCCCTCCTCCTCCGCACCCGCCCCCCACCTCTCTCTCTCTCTCTCTCTCTCTCTCTCTCTATCTCTCTCTCATCTCTCTCTCTCCCCTCCTGTTCTCAGACTTCACTTTATGGTCTGTCCCAAGCGCGTCTATGTCGTCTGAGTATGACAGTGGATCAGCGAATCGGCTGCAAACGCCTCTGAAAGGGATGGTCGAATCTGATGGCACAGCCATTGTAACTATCACTGCCAGGACGTAATGAGTGATTCTGGATCATTTGATCGATGTTCGGTCCGGTGCTCGTGCGCCGATCGCAACCATTTGAAGTGGTACTGTCGCCAGTCGCCGTCCCCAGGGAAAGAAACTTCGGGCTGTTTCTGGGACCGGGGGGCTACAAAAATAAGACACTTTAATTCAGGCTGACCTTGGGCATGGTTGCCTTGTTGTCTGTCTGTCTGTCTGTCTGGTCCTGTCTGTCTGTCTTCCGTCTGTCTCTCTGTCTACTCTCTCTCTCTCCTCCTCTCTCTCGTCTATCTCTATCTCTCTCTCTCCTTTTCTTCTGTCTGATCGCTTCTCCACTCCTTATCTCCTCCCATCTCTCTCCTTCATCCCTCCACCCCCTCTATTTCTCTGTGTCTTCTGTCTCGCACATGTGTGTATGAGTGTGGTGTGTGTGGTGTGTGTGGGGGGGGGGGGGGGGGGAGGGGTTATCGGTACAGGTCTGAGTTGTGTCTCAGTCTATGTTTTTTTTTTTTTCCTGCTTCAGGTCTGTCTCCCGCTTTCTTCTTTTCACTGTCTCTGAGCTGTTTATTTCGTGCTCCCCCGCCCCGCCCCCCCCCCGCACACACCCCACCCCACACCTCTCTCTCTCTTCATCTCGCTCTCTCTCTCTCTCTCTCTCCCTCTCTCTCTCTCTCTCTCTCTCTCTCTCTCTCTCTCTCTCTCTCTCTCGCTTGCTCAGCTTATCTGTATTTCAACTTAAATGTCTCTCTTTCTGTCTTTCTCTATGTCTGTGTCTTTCTGTCTCTGTTTCTGTCTCTTGTCTGTCTCTCTCTCTCTCTTCTGTCTCTCTCTCTTTCTCTCTTACCATCCATCCTCTCTCCTCTCTCTCTCATCCCTCTCTCTCTCTCTTCTCTCCCCATCTCTCTCTCTCCTCTCTCTCTCCTTCTCTCTCTCTCTCTCTCTCTCTCTCTCGTTCTTTGGTCGTTGTCTCTGTCCTTGACCTTTTGTTTGTACATTTCACTGCCTGTCTGCCTGCATGCCTGCATGCCTCTCTCTGTGTCTCTGACGTCTGTCTGTCTATCTGTTGTAATCTGTCTGTCTCTGTCTGTCCTGTCTGTCTGTTGTCTGTCTGTCTGTCTCTGTCTGTCTCTGTCTCTCTCTCTCTCTGTCTGTCTCCCTCTCTGCCTCTCTCTCTGTCTCTGTCTCTGTCTCTCTCTCTCTCCTCTCCACACACACACACACACACACACACACACACACGCACGCACACACGCACGCACGCACGCAAACGCACGCACGCATGCATCCCCCCCCCCCCCCCCATATATATATATATAATATATATTTGTTAAAAAAGTTTGTTGAGGATGATAAAAGGAAGTTTTTTTCATCCTATTTTTAACAGATGTGTTTGTGCTCCCCAAGGGGTTGAAGCACTTTAAGATTTTTATTAGGCGTTTTTAGCAGTATTTTAGAGATATATATTATATATATATATATATATATATATATATATATATATATAGATATATATATATATATATGTTGTAGCGGCGGTGGTTCACGGTGGACCAAGCCGAAATCAGCGAAAGGAAAAGGGCCTCTGGACTGGTGATCTGAATGTTCGTGTGTTAAAGATAGACTACAAATGGTGCTCCTATTTTCTTTCTCTCTTTCAGCCCCCCCCCCCCCCCCCCCCCCCCCCCTTTTTTTTTTTTTTTGTTTTTTTTGTTTTTGTTGGTTTTTTGTTGTTTGTGTTTTTTGTTTTATTTTCTTTTGTCTTAAACTCTGCAAAAATCATTAATGCAATTGTGGAGGAATCTTAGCTGCACTTGTTTCCCTTCACTATCTAAATTGTTCAACCCCCACCACCCCAAAGCCCAACTCCCCCCAACACCCCCCCCCCCCCCCCACACACACACACACACTGCAACAAGACGCACACACGCACGCACGCAAGCATGCACACACACACACACACACCACACACACACACACACACACACACACACACAACACACATTACACACACACGCGCGCGCGCGCGCGCGCGCGCGCGCGCACCTGTCGCATCTGTATATCGTTTTTTTTCTGTCAGTTAACTCCCCCCACCCCTACCTACCGTCTCCTCTCTCTCTCCCCTCTCACTCTCTCTTCCAATCCTCTACTCTCTTGCTCCTCCTCTCGCCTCCACCTCTATCTCCTCTCTCTCTCTCACTTCCCCTTCCTTTCTCTCTCTCCCATTCTCCCATTTCGCTCGCACTCTCGCTTGTTTCTTACCTTGTTCTCTGACTTCTTTTTATGTCTCTCACGTCTATGTCTCTGCGTCTGAGTATCGGGGGGGGGGGGGGACAATCAATCGGGATGCAAAAAAAAAAAAAAACGGACTAACTGGGACGGTCTGAAATCCGATTCGTGCCAGCCATAGTGGCTATCACTGCCAGGAAGCAATGAGAGATCATACACGTTTGATCGATGTTTCCTTGCTCACTCTGGCGCCGGTCACACAGCCCACTTGAAGGGGTCCTGACGCCTACACCCGTCCACTTTGGGAAAGGACTTCTGGGTGTTTTCTGGCGCTGGGGACATCAGATGGTAAATAAGACACTTAAAATGTCGGTCCCTGAGTTGAATTACTCTCTCTCTCTCTCTCTCTCTCTCTCTCTCGGCTCTCTCTCTCTCTCTCTCTCTCTCTCTCTTCTTCTCGTTCTCTTCTGCTTCATCTCTTCTTTCTCTTCTTCTTCTTCTTCGTTCGTTTTCTTCTTCTTCTTCTTCTTCTCTTCTTTCTTCTTCTTCTTCTTCTTCTTCTTCTGTTCTTGTGTGTGGTGTGTGTGTGTGTGGTGTGTGTGTGTGTGTGTGTTTTGTGTGTGGTCTGGGTGTGGTGTATTCTGTGGTGTGTGTGTGTTGTGTGTGTGTGTTGCTGTTGTTGTGATTGTGTGTGGTGTGTGTGTCGTGTAGTGTGTGGGTGGTGTGGTTGGGTTTGTGTGTGTGTGTGTGGTGTGTGGCGTGGTGTGTGTGTGTTGTGTGTGGTGTGTGTGTGTGTTGTGTGTGGTGGTGTGTGTTGTGTGTGTGTGTGTGTGTGGTGGGTGTGTTGTGTGTGTGTGTGTGACTTCATTTGATGCCCTCATAACGTGTCCACAGACTACAAAGATAACAACATTCAGAGATCGAGCCTGATCCTGAGCTGAGGATTAACTGCCCCCCACCCCCCCCCCCATTCTCTCCCCCCTCCCCCTATCCTTCTCTCTCTCTCTCTCTCATCTCCTCTGTTCTCTCTTTCTCTTCTTTCTTTTTCTTCTTTTTCGTTCTTTCTTTCTTCTTCTACCTCTTCTCGTTCTCTCTTCTTTCTTATTCTTCTTCGTATTCTTCTTCTTCTTCTTCTTCTTCTCCTTCTTCTCCTCCTTCACCTCCTTCTCCTCCTATCCTTCTTCTTCTCTTATTCTTCTTCGGTCTTCTTCTTCTCGTTCATTTTCTTCTTCTTTTCTTCTCTTCTCACTTTCACCTCCTTCTCCTCCATTCTTCGTCTTCCTCTTCTTCTTATTCTTCTTCTTCTTCTTCCTCTTCTCTTCTTCTTCTTCTCTTCTTCTTCTTCTCTTCTTCTTCTTCTTCTTAGTTTCCTTTTCACTTCCTTCACCTCCTTTCTCCTTCCTGCTCTTCTTCACGTCTTCTTTTCTCTTCGTCGTCGTCGTCGTCGTCGTCGTCGTCGTCGTGTCGTCGTCGTCGTCGTCGTCGTCGTCCCCGTTTTCTTCTTCTTGTGCGTGTGTGTATCTGTGTGATGTGTGTGTGTGTGTGTGTGTGTTGTGTGCGTGTGTGGTGTGTGTGGGGTGTGTGTGTGTGTGTGTGTGTGTGTGTGGTGTGTGTGTGTGTGTGTGTGTGTGTGTTGAGATGAGAGAGAGAGAGAGGAGAAGGAGAGAGAGACGGAGAGAGAGAGAGAGAGAGAGCAATTGCCTACGTCCAAGGTCAAGCTGAAGCTTAAAACATCTTATTTGCATCTGATGTCTCAACTAGAGGAGCTCTGCCAGAGTGACTCCCAGGAGATAATGGCTGGTGTCTGTACCACTTCAAGTGTTTGTGATCGATGTACAACTACGAACGTTATGTCCCTCAAATAATCGGAACACTACCTCATGTGTGTCAAAGAAAAAGCAGACAGACAAAAACAGAGACAGACACCTCGAGAGAAATATCACCAACATAGGTTTTTAGAGACAGAGAATAGATATAAAACAAACAAAATATTTTGAAAGTGGCATTGGTTGGAGATTCGATATTAAAATCATTGTTAGATGCCATGTTAATCTACCTCTGCATAGTGTCTTATTGATTTACAGAGCCTAAACGACATGGCAGAGAGAGAGAGAGAGAGAGAGAGAGAGAGAGAGAGAGAGAGAGAGAGAGAGAGACAGAGACAGACAGGACAGACAGACAGACAAATAGAGGCAGGCAGCGAGAGAGAGAGAGAGAGAGAGAGAGAGAGAGCGAGAGAGAGAGAGAGAGAGAGAGAGAGATGAACCAAAACTAGAATGACTACAAAAAGAAAAGATGAATAATCCATGAATCATGGTGACAACAAAACAACATTCAAAAATTAAATAAATAGATAGATAACCATGATAAATAAATGATAGAATAAATTATAAGAAAGAAGGGAAAGAAATGAATAAATAGACAGAGACATAAACACAGATAATGGTTATAAGAAAGCAAGGAAAGAAAAAATAGATGTAATGTACTTTCCGTAGGAAAAAATGAAATGTTTTGAAAATTGTGTTTACATTGTCACAGAGTGTCCTTTAATGTAAAGACCATATAAATTTCGCGCTTATGGCATTATAAAAACAGTAGTTATTTTGTTTGAATAATCTCAGTAAGTAAACAGAATACCTATAACGTTTGAAACTAATAAACCA
>JADBJO010000824.1:150000-157500 GCA_016801955.1 Conus betulinus | reverse complement strand
GAACACGTCACTTAATCCCGTGCATGTACCTGGTATGTTCAACCATCACGTCAATACATGAACCCTCCGACATGTCCAGTGTGATCAGAATATTAAAAGATATAACCTGAAAAAAGGCTATAAGGTATGGTAAGAAAAAACAGTAATACTCAAAACCACAAGCATACTTTTCACGCATGCTCATAGCTTCAATCACAACCCACCGTGCATGCTACAAAATAAGTATACTTTAAAACCCAAACGCACATTGAGTAAGCTCAAAACATCAATGCACACAACCTCCGGCCAGCTAGATATACACACAGCAACACAGGAATAGGAATGAGCAAAGTAATATCACAGAGTCATAAATGAAATGTTATACAAAGTGTGTAAAAATACCTAAGTGAAAAACAATTTGAAAACGAAAACAAATCAACAACGAAACAAGCCAAATTAACGCAACAAAAGTGTGTCTATAAATTACTATATTACAGAAAAGAATAGAGAAACGAACAAATTAATCTATGATCAAATACACAAATAACTGGAAAATCTATCAATCAAACAATGAACGAGTTAAAAAAAAAAAAAAAGAAAGAAATAAACAAGTAAATGACAGACAGATAAGTTAGCCTTACACAAATGGCCCTATCAGACAGCAGAAGTATTACAATATTTTGTGCACGGCAGTTTACATTAACAGAGTAATGTTGAAAACTCAGAGGACTATTGTACACACACACACACACACACACACACACACACACACACACACACACACACAGAGAGAGAGAGAGAGAGAGAGAGACAGAGAGAGAGAGAGAGAGAGAGAGAGAGAGAGAGAGAGAGAGAGAGAGAGAGAGAATGCGTCTTTTCATGTTAGTAAACATGCTTTTAGTACAGACAGCGCACTTGACTTAATCACAATGTTTTTTTCAAACTGTACATATACAAACGAAAGAGAAGTTCATCAAAACTTATATAAGACAGCTGAATGCAAAAGAAAGCTAGAAGATCAAACAATAGTATACAAATAATAACAAGACAGTGACAAATATGCCACTGTACACGGTCATTAAATTTTCTAAGTACGAGAAATATACCATTTGCTTGTTTCTTTTATACACTGTTGCTTCAGCTTCCTTATAATATTTATGTAGCACGCCCATCTGTAAATTCAAAATGAATACTGGTATATACTGTTATCCGGTAAATTAAACATTGTTACTTTTTACAGATATGGCAAATATACTTATGCCTTTGTTTGTTTCTATACACTTACACATTGCGTGTTTTGATATAAGCAAATCACATCATTAAGGCTAAGGTGTTTTCTTCTTCACATGCATGCACTTTGTTCTTGACTGCTCGGAAACTAAAAAGCTATCAACAGGTAAATAATGGAATTAATAAATAGATAAACTTTTTATAAGTATAAAAAAGTAAGTTATGATAATAACATGAAAATGGATAGAAATGCGTATCACGTTTTGATTGATAACCTTTATCTGCGAAACTTTCACATCTTCTTTTCTATTTCAGCACAATCTAAAGTGGCTCTGTCAAAACGCAGACCCAAAGATGTTTCCAGTAAAAACTAGAAAAATTTGGTGGAATAATGTCTGTGTAATCTGGGCACTGTGTCAATGGATGTGTAGGGAGAGAGCAACTGATGAGGAGTCGGGGGGAGAGGGTACAGGACGGGGAGGTGGAGGGGGGGGGGGGGGACCAACCAAGGTTTAGAGTCTGTCAGTAGAAAACGAAACAGTCGCACGTGATTCGCGTGACCTTTGCGAGCCCTGATGTCTTTCTTTCATCATACATGACAAGAGCAGTCTTTTGAAGAACGAAAATCGAAATGTCCCCTCTGTGTGTATGTGTGTGTGTGTGTGTGTGTGTGTGTGTGTGTGTGTGTGTGTGTGTGTGTGTGTGTGTGTGTGTGTGTGCGTGCGTGCGTGCGTGTGTGCGTGTGTGTGCGTGCGTGCGTGCGTGCGTGCGTGTGCGTGTGTGTGTGTGTGTGTGTGTGTGTGTGTGTCTATGTGTGTGAGAGAGAGAGAGAGAGAGAGAGAGAGAGAGAGGCAGAGACAGAGACAGAGAAAGAGAAAGAGAGAGAGAGAATGTGCGTATGCGTGCGAGTGAGCGTGCGTGCGTGCGTGCGTTCGTTCGTTCGTTCGCGCGCGCGCGCGCGTGTGTGTGTGTGTGTGTGTGTGTGTGTGTGTGACCTACTGACTGTTTTATCAGTCCTTTTGCTTCGGACTATCTTTGTCTTCGTCTCTCTCTCTCTCTCTCTCTCTCTCTCTCTCTCTCTCTCTCTCTCTCTCTCTCTCTCTCTCTCTCATCCTTGTGTCTTTTCCTCTCCCTTTGCTCTCTTTTTCTCCCTCTTCCGAACGCACGGTTTAACTTTTGTTTTGCCGTATACAAATCTTTGTTGTTGTTTTTTTTCTTATTACCGCGTTTGCAAACATTTTCTACAATTCTAGAAGAAAAGGAAAAGGAACGAAGAGCTTTCTGGACAAACTAGATACACACGAAATACCTCTAAACTTTTCACAAAACAATGCTGTTATAGGCATAAATCTCTCTCTCTCTCTCTCTCTCTCCTCTCTCTCTCTCTCTCTCTCTCTCTCTCTCTCCATGTCTCTCTGTGTCTCTCTCTCTGTCTGTCTGTCTCTCTCTCTGTTGTCTGTCTGTCTGTCTCTCATTCTCTCTCTTTCTTTCTTTCTTTCTCTCTCTCTCTCTCTCTCTCTCTCTCTCTCTCTCTCTCTCTCTCTCTCTCTCTCTCTCTCCAGAAAAAAAATCACACCTAATTTTGTTTGTCTACCTCCCTGACCTCTCTCTCTCTCTCTCTCTCTCTCTCTCTCTCTCTCTCTCTCTCTCTCTCTCTCTCTTCTCTCTCTCTCTCGCTTTCCCCATCTCTGTGAAACAGTGGCCCAGCAGATAACGCTCTCGCTTCGGAAGTGAAGGAATCGCAAACCGCTGGTTCGAAATTCTCAAGTGACGTTTACCCCCTATTCTTCAGACATTAAGCGGAGTTCTGAGAGCTATTCTTTCTGATAATGTTATGATCTATGGTTCCATAACAACGTGTACATAGCGTGCATGAGAGACCAACACTCGGCATTAACCGAGTAATTCCTGGAAAAAATTGTACAGGAAAATCCACTTTTTGTTGGAAACAATGATATAAGAAGGAACAACACACACACACACACACACACACACACCACACACACACACACACACACACACACAGAGAGAGAGAGAGAGAGAGAGAGAGAGAGAGAGAGGGAACATGAGTGGTGATGTTCTTCCATACAGACACGGTTCCTTCCAGGGAGATCATCCTGAATTACACACAGAGAAATCTGTTGTGACGATGGAGTTACGCAATACAATGCAATTCAAATTTACTTTAATATTTTTCTCTTTCTCTCCAGGATCGGCAATGAAGGATCACCCCCCACCCCCCCCCCCCCCACCCCCCCCCCCTCCCCCCAACAAAATCAGGAGAAAAAAAACGCATGATCCAAATGAGGCCATAGAAAAGTTGCACGTGCTCAAAACATCACACAGAAAAACTCTCTCTCTCTCTCTCTCTCTCTCTCTCTCTCTCTCTCTCTCTCTCTCTCTCTCTCTCTCTCTCTGTCTCTCTCTCTACTGCTTCTATCCGTCTATTGACCATGTTCAAAACATTGACTTTTCTCGATCGCAAGGAAATCACACTGAAGTGAACAATTCCTTATAAATCCTTTATCTCGATTTTCTTCTTTTTTTTTTTTTTTTTTTTTTTTTTTGGGGTGGGGGGTGGGGTGGGGGGGTGGGGGATTGTCGTTTAGAAAAGCTAACAACTGGAGAATCTAGCACATAGTTGTCGACTTTAAGAAAGAGGCAGACACACTTTCAGAAAATGGCGCTACGAGAATCAGCGGCAAAGAACGTCTCCCTATAAATTCTGTTTATCGTGTCTTTCCAGTTCTAACACCTCTGCGCAAAGCTCTGAGGCATGAGGTTGTGTTTAGTAAGGAAGAAAAGCGCGCGTGATCTGCGTGACCTTTCCAAACCCAGACAGCAATCTTTTGTTCGAGACAGGCACAGTCCTTTGACTAACGAAAATCAAAACTCTCTCTCTCTCTCTCTCTCTGGGACTGTCGGTCCGTCCCTCTCCCTGTCTGTCTGTCTGTCTGCCTGTCTGTCTGTCTGTCTGTCCATATCTGTCTCTGTCGGTCGGTCGATCGATCCGTCCGTCCGTCGTCCCCCCCCCCCCCCCTCCCCCCTCTCTCTCTCTCTCTCTCTCTCTCTCTCTCTCTCTCTCTCCACGGTTTTTATTTTTTTGCAATTGTAATATGCTTTTTTCCTTTTTACTCCATGCTCTTTCAAAGCTGTCTTACATGCAAACAAAATTAATATAGGATAAATACGTGTATAAAGAGCTTTCATCATCGTCGTCATCATCAACATCGTTATCATTAGTATCATTATTGTGATTATTTATTAGTGTTATTAGTGTTACTATTATTATTATTATTGTTATATTATTATTATTATCATTATTATTATTATTGTTGTTGTTGTTATTAACATAGGTCGCAGGTATGTCGTGGCAGTCAGCGTGTTCCAATGCACTGTGTCCCTCCATCACGTAAAACAAGGTAGAGATGCTGTAAGCAGTCAAACAGTCGATCCTACTTGTTCGCTCTGCCTTTGGGCACCCTCCACTATGACCTGTAGGCCTGAACTTTGGACAGTGAGTCACAGCGAGATACTCGACAGCTGCATCTGGTAAGCTCACGGCTCGTGAGAACCGCGAGAGGGGGTTTCTTGCCTGTCGACGTGGCGCTTGTTGACTTGCTGCCTATCCTGATCATTATTTTTCTGGGTAGATTGGTGAGTTTAACGTCCAGCCAGCCAGCGGCCGTGGTACACTGCGGCTGTCGTTGATGTGGCAGCGGCGTAGGCTGGCTTGGCCGTCTGTCCACGTGGAGCAGAAAGCAGCTATCGTAGTCTATCCAGGCCTATACAAGCACACGACAGTTTGCGAAATAACCTCGCGACGTAGCGGACACTTTCTAGCCGGCCTAGTGTTTGCTGAATAGAATTCGCCCCTGCATTTTCTTTGTATCTTCGCCAGTATAACATCCAGTCCGCGGACGCCTCTGTGTCACATGAGAGCGCAAAAGACGACTCGTCAACACGGGGAAAGAGGCCGACTGCGATCTCTTCCAGTCACAGTAACTGTTGCTTCTTATTCTCCTGCTAGTAAAGGGCGCAAGGTCAGTTAGTTGGTTATTATCGCACCTAACTGAAAAAAAAAAAAAAACAGTAGGTTCGCTATAAACATTTTTTGCCGGAGAAGATCAATTTTCCGTCGTTGATTTTCCACGCAGACTACGGTAGTAGAGTGGGGATTGGGGATGGGAAGGGTTGGTCATGTATTGTTCAGGCTGGTACTCCCGACATATTTTACAATGACTGTTATTTCTTTCGCCGCTTTCTTTTTGTCCACATGTTACCGATTTTTGTGACGGAGTCTCGCCAGCGTTTTGAGTAAGGTGTGGCACTCCCGTGCACCAGTGACAGGGGCGTTACGTACTCGATTTTAATGTCGGCTTTTTTCGTGAATGCTAATTTTGTCTTTTCACTTTGATGTGATATTACCTGTCAACAAAATTTACTTTTCAGTCTTGTTCCATGATTAGTTCCACATTCTCTCCGTCGGAAATTCTTGCAGCGATGACGTTGATTTGATTCTAAAACTGGCGTCTTAGTACGAGGCGAGTCGGTGAGCTAGTCTTTCTTTGTCCGAGTCAAAACCATCACCGGGGGTAACTATTTTGCCCGGAGAAGACAAGTCTCACAAGACGTGTCATATAAGGAACTATCCGACAGGCAGTTTCAGGCGACATAACATCGTGTACTACAAATAACTGTCGGTAGGCAAGAACAATCGGCGGACAGTTGTTTTTTTGTTCATGTCACAGTCACTCCACTATCCGTGTGTACGATCGGCCTTAGAGACCAGGACAAGGGAGGCCCAGCTTTCTTCACGTCCCAAGTTGGAGCCTGGGTTTTCCTTTATTTGTCTTGCGCACTCCTTGTATTGATGAGACTGGTAGCCTCCCTTTCCCTCTCCTCAATCCTTGCAAGTTTCCCCTTCCATCGTTCCCCACCCCGTCTTCCCCTCGATCCCACTCCCCCCCCCCCCCCTTCCCCTATCCACCCTCCCCTTCCGCCACCTCTGCTTCCTTCGCCATCTCCTTGTCCTGCTCCCTTATACCCCTCCCCCACCCCCCATCACATTCCCTCTCTTCCCCTTTTTTCCCCCTTCTCTCCTTCCATGTTCTCTACTCTCCTTCTCCTGTCCCCCTTCCCCATCCATCTCCCCTCCCCCTTACTTTTCTCCCCTGTCTCATAATCCACCCCACCCCACCCCACCCCCGTCCTAAATCCCTTTGCTTTCAAACTGCTTCGAATACCTTAGAAAAGGGGGAAAAAAAAAAAATGACGGGGAGCGACTGAAAACAGGGATCAAGCTAGGGACGTCCAGAATGTCAGTCTAACGTTCTCCCACTAAGTTACTATGGCTGACAGAAAGACTAAAGTCCATACGAACGCGAACGGGCGATGCTTTTTTTTTTTTTATTATTATTATCCCCAACATCGCTTCGTTTCGGCATTGAAAATGCGAATTATGCGACTTTCTTGTATAAAAGTGATTCGTTCTTGATGTGTTTAGTATGCTGATGAGTTACCACGCCAAATTTGGAGATCAGACGAAAACTGGACGTGCATAAGTAACAACAAAGAAAGACTGCACTGCACACACACACACACACACACACACACCACACACACACACACACACACAGAGAGAGAGAGAGAGAGAGAGAGAGAGAGAGAGAGAGAGAGAGAGAGAGAGAGAGAGAGAGAGAGAGAGAGAACGAGTTTAATTAAGCATTAGAGGAGGAGAACTTGTTTGAAGCATGTATTTACTTTTTTTTTAATGGATTTTTTGCTCGAGATTTGCTGTCTGTGTCCGATTCTCACACTTCCGAGATCAGACACTGCCAGTGACTTCAGATATCTGTCTTTGCTGAGACGCAGAAAGACCTGGGCAAGAATTTATGTTGACCCATTACATTGTAACGTTTCGTAATTCCTCTACGCTCGAAATAACTCCAGCGGGTGAGAATGCACGTGCTCAAACTTAACCCCCACCCCCACCCCACCCCACCCCACCTTTCCCCCGTGTCAGTCCAGACTGACCGCCCTCTTTGTTCCAAAAAGATCTCCCTTATTTCTCAGTGTTCCAACTGATAGAATGCATTCATCACAGCACATTGTACCCGGGTTTGAGGAAGGAATGGCTCTGAGCAATAACTTACCCACCCCATGTAACAGGCAGGAGGAAATTGCCACGTGCCAATAGTCACCCTATGCGGTGTTTCTGGGCCGTGTCTTGAATCACTCACCGGGATGTGGATCTGGAACCGGGGGGGGAAGTAGATCTGGCTCAGGTCC
>JADBJO010000824.1:137500-140000 GCA_016801955.1 Conus betulinus | reverse complement strand
TCCACTAGTTTGTTGTTCTTTCAGCATTTTTCTTTTTACTGTGAAGTTCATAGTTTGTCTTATCTCTAGTGCTTAGCTGTTGTTTCAACAGATTTTTCACTCTGAAGTTCGGCTGCTGTGCCAGAAATAAACTTAGCAACACTGTGTATGAGTCACTTGACAACTCCACCTGATCCGTCCCCAATGCCCCACCCTCTTGTACAAATTTGGACAAAACACACACGCGATCCGCGATCCCCCCCCCCCTTTCTCTCTCCCATCTGTCTCACAAACGGCAGTATAGATTTCAATCCATGTCAATCCATGTCAACTCTCCCCTCTCAATATCCCCCTCCCCATCCCCCCCCCCCCCCATCCCCTTCTCTCCCTGCTTTAGCAACAAGCATCATGAGAAAAGTTTACATCACTTCGTACTATGTCGCCTGTCTCTCCCCCTTTCCCTTCTCTCTTGCATGTTTCGACTCACCCTCTCCTCATCCCCCCACCACCGCCCCCCCACCCTCATATTCACCACCCGCACGCAAACAGTTATGCGCCAGGCCCGGTAAATGATGCAATCATGTTGAACCACGCTTTGTCAATGAGCATACTTTGATCTAGGTACTACAACACAAGCGTAGTTTCACATGTTTGAAACTGGCCCACTCCACGGTAAGGGGTGGGGAATGACAGAACCCCCCCCCCCCCCTCCCCCCCCACCCCCCCCCCCCCCCGCCCCCCCGCCCTTTTCTTTGTCTTGACTGACACACAGTCAACCGGATGAGAAACTGGACTTAAAAAGGGGGAAGTCAGTCCCTCCCATTCCATGACTATCGTGAAAGAGTAACATGTCCCTGAAAGCTTTCGCTATGAGGTCGTTAAACTCAACCTTTACTCCCTCCCATTCACTGTTCCTCAGTCCAGCTGTACGTGAATCAAGAAAGACAACAGGGGTAAACCAGAGAGCGTGAACGTTCAGCTCACCTACTCTAGTCCCGGTCTAGGGTTCACTGACTCCCCAGAAATACCTGGGATCCTGGCTACCTTGAGCAAGACTGGTTATGAAGAAACACTGCAGCCCCAGCAAGTGAGCAGCAGGTCCCTACAATAGTAGATCAGTCACCCAACAACAAGAGGGGATCAACTATCCTCTCCAACATCAGATAGGTTCTGATATTCCAAGTGGACTCCAACTCAACCCATCAAGAATTTTTTCCTCTCTAAATGATGAAACAGTGAGAACTAAAACTCAGCTGGAACGAACTTTTTTTTTTTTTTTTTTTTTTTTTTTTTTTTTGCTATTGTGAAAGAGCTTTAAAATATTTCCCTTGTGTAAACAAGTAAAGTTGATGTGTGAAAGTGCACTTCACTTGTGTCAGTTTTTCTGTCATTCAGTCAGTATTGAATGTTTGAACTTCTCTCTAATTCTGTCTCTCGGAGCTGCAAGTACTTTGTAGAGTTCAAGCTTAAGGAACCTCCCTGAGCCACTATTGAGTACCGTAACAGTCTCCAGAAATATAACATTTCTTTTCGATGACTTGTACCGGAAAGTTGCTTCTTCCATCACTAGTAAGAGAGAGGGTGAAGGTGAAATTTTAACATGACTCTATTAGAGAAAATATTCCAAGTCCTTCCCCTACTAGAGGACACACTGATCCACTCCCAACTCTCGTCACACTGTGCAAGACGATCCAGTGTGTCAGGTAAAGTGTGTGAGGCGGGGTGGAATAATGCACACCCGTAGGCGTGCGCGCGCGCGCGCGCACACACACACACACATACACACACACACATACGCGCGCGCGCGCGCACGCATATCCACAGACACACACACACACACACACACACACACACACACACCACACACGAAAATCAGGAACACAACAGACAGAAAGAAAGAGAGAGATCACAGCAGCCTAATCCGCATTAAAAAGAAACAACAAACTCCTAGACTCATCCTGCTGGGGGGAAAGCAAACAACCACTCTCCTCTTTTCTTTCTTTCTTTCCAGACTCGAGCTGATGCAAGAACCTCAGACAGCTCAGAGAACAAGGAGATAAAAACATCAGTGAAAGACGAAAGAAGACGCCGAAGGAAGGATGAGAAGGGTGTGAGACAGGAGGGAAAGGAGGGAGGGTGTTTGAGAGAACGAAATGAAATGTGTGGGATAGTGAAGGAAAGGGTGATTAGGGGAAAGGAGGAGGGGGGTGGGGGTGGTAAGGTGGATTGCACCCCTGAACTAAAGAACCTAGAGCCGTTTCTCTCGTTTCCAGGCTCAAAACCAGCGATTGACTGTTCTGAGCTGTACTGTATTGGATTTTTGAACTATATTGTATGCACTGTAACAGTACCTACCGCGCTGTGTTTAGAGCAATGCACGACGTTGTGTTTTAACCGCTTGTGTAGCTTCATCATAGACTGCATTGCCTTGTGACGCATAGTATTGTTTGTGTTTTGATTTTTTTTTTTTTTTTTTTGGTCTTTTGCATTATAGCCGTTTGTATTGTTTTGTTTGACATTG
>JADBJO010000824.1:127500-132500 GCA_016801955.1 Conus betulinus | reverse complement strand
AAAATGTCACACAAATGAATTCCCCAGATAAGAATCGAACCAACGACTCCCCAGCCCACAAATCCGCGACAATAACCGCTGCATCACGGCGGCTCGACCTAGAAGTACGTTTCTGATAGGAATACTTCTTACGTTCAAAATAAAAGATAGAAAAAACAGCAATGTTGATTTTCGATTAAATCATGCACGCACGCATGCATGCGAGTATATAGTGAAAGATACTACACACTATGAATTCTATTCTTTTTTTTTTATTTCTGACTTCCTTTTATTCAATCAATAAACTGGTACAGACCCAATCCTACACGCTTCCCAACATTCGTCTTTCAGTTTTTCGGATAAGACGATAAAACAAGGTCATGTGGACAGCCCGCAGGCGTAAAAAAATCACACACACACACACACACACACACACACACACACACACACACACACACACACACACACACAACCCACGGCAACGAAGGGTAGTAAAAAAAATATGCAGGAAAAAACACATACAGATAAACACACAAAAAGGAGCAAAATAACACTTATTTCATATACAATGCAAAGTTTCTGACAAAAAAGGGTCGGTTTCAGACGTTCCAACAACACACACACACACGCGCGCGCGCGCGCGCGCACGCACACGCACGCACACGCACGCACGCACGCGCACACACACACACACACACACACACACACACACACACACACACACACACACACACACACAACTGCGCGAAGCCACATCCCTTAGACTGCAGCCGGCATCAAAATGAAAAAGATGCAGTCAGTCAATGCCTTTGCTGCTAGTAAGCTTCCGTGGAGTTGAGATTGGTGCTCTTGACTAAGATATGGCTGTCTCGCCGAAGCAAGAGACACTGATGTGGTACAAAATATCTCCCCGATACAAACTGTCACCCCAATACAAAATGTTACCCACTACATTTTGAACCCCATGTTGCGGTACAAAATGACTGTCATCCCGTTACAGAGTGTCTCCCCGGATGAAATTCTATGTCACTGCGGTACGGAATGTCACCCAAAGTGGCATTATGTCCTACAGTTGCAGCACAAAATATCACCACGGCATAGAATGTCGCCTTGGCTGGCATTATGTACTACAGTTGCAGTACTAAATGTCACTTCAAACTTGTTCCACCAAGTTCCGCATTCAAGTCCACTGCCGCCTTTTCGTTAATGCATGGTTTGGCGTTGGTTCTGACCTCTCATTTTCTTTCTTTTGTTTTTTCTTTTATCTAGGCGTACAAGGTGAAGCAGAAAGAGATAATGGTGATCACCAATGCCAACAGGTTATTGCCAGTGACAGTGCTGGTTTTGACGATGTTCGTGATGCGTTCCGATGGTGGCTGTGATGGTGACGGTGATTATTTAAGAAAGCAAGGTCTGACATACCTTATGAACTTACACGGTAATGATGTAAGAAAGACGGCCTCCTCAATTGATGATGATGATTATGATCATGACCATGACAATGATGATGATGATGATAATGAACATTGATGATGATGATGATGATGATGGTGATGATGATGATGATGATGATGATGATGATGATGATGATGACGTCACTGTCTGACATTTATGACAGTGCCTTGAGTCGATAGTGATTGTCTTTTTTCCTAACCAGCATGAGTGTCCCAAGAGATACATCTTTATCAGCCTGCGCTAACCCTGCAATACTTTCGGCCATAGTTTTGTTCACCTGATTTCGACATTTTGTCTGTCTGAGATATTGAATCTTGAAACTCGCCGACGATTATCATTTAGGCCTACTCTTTTTCCTTCTCCAGCTTGTACACCTCGATCACATAATATAAGTGACCCTTCAGACCAGATCCAAAACTATACAATCTCAAGGTAGCGATAATCAATTTTTGTTACCGTAAACACAAATATATGACCTGTCGTTTCAAAATGTGCCCTGAGTAATATTCTATTCCTGGGTGACATTTTAAACAACGACGTCGGTAAAACAAAAAAAAAAATGTAATCAGGTGACATTTTGTACTAGGGTGACATTTTGTATCGCAACGGACACACGCTCTTACCAGTCCGCTAACACTAACAAAGTAGACTGTGAGAAGGTTCCATGGTGGGTGGACCCTTACTCTATAAGACATGGGCGTGGTCCATAGTCAGTGTGGTATTGTACTCGTGTCGTGGTGGGTTGGGTTATGTACTGTCATGTGTCGTGCTGGATTAAATAGCCTTGCGTTCCATTGCATCGTCTTGTTTTATCGTTTCACCACCTGGATTGGGTTGTGATTGTTGTGTGGCAACGTGCTCTCTTTGCGAATTGCAGTTGTATTGTGCTCTATTGTGTTGTACTACATTGTAATGTAATCATTTTTACTGGTTTAAACTGCGTTGCATTGCGTTAACTTATTGTGGTGTAGTGTTTCTTATTGTATTATTGTTGAAATCAATTGTATCGTATTCCATTGCATGCATTAGAGAGCATTTAATTCAGTGTCTTGTACAGTGTTGTTTTGAAGTGTGTTACATGTTGCTGTTTTGCATTGTACTGCATTGCGTTGTGTCCTATCATATCGTGTCATACTATGTTATGCTGCACTGTGTTGCATTTCATTGCATGGTTTAGTATTAGACCGTAGTGAATTGTACAGTGTTGTTGTATGCATTGTGTTGCATAGTTCGAAGTTACATATTTATGGCATTATATTCTGTTTATTGCATTGTATTGTAGTCCATTGCATCATACTAGTAGAAAGAAACTCGCAGAGAGCGTGGCAGCAGAGAGTCCTCAGAAGAGAAGCCCCCTTCAAGCGAGTGTTTCGGCCCTTATCTCCTGACACTCTAGGGGGGTTGGGCCACACCCGGTCATGACTCCGGATGTCCCTCTGCTGCCCCTTTTTTCTCCCATCTTGGGATGAGCCATGGCTGGGATTCGAACCCATGCCCTTCTGGGCATGCTCATTTCCACTTTATGACTCGCGCACTAACAACTGAGCCACAGGGACACCTGATATTTGTAGGAAAAATAAGCCTTATGAAGTTCACTTTTGTTCCTCCTTGACCAGATCGAACTTGAACACCTCTCTGCCGCTTCTGCCATTGCTTTCAGGGCTCTGTTTTTTTTCCCTCCCTGCAACTGAGAGCTGTTTCATGAGGCTGTATGCAGACGTTCCTACAAACCCCCTAGCTCCAATTTCTGCAGTGAGGACTTTGACCTGATAGCCTTCTCTCCTCAGGCTGTTTGCCAGGTCAGCATACTTTTCAGTCTTGTAGATTTGAGCTGCCTCCATTCTGTTCTCATATGGCACCGTGAGCTCGATCATGATCAGCTGCTTGGTTGACTGAGAGTGTACTAGTATGTCTGGTCTCATACTATATTTTACTGCATGCTGTATCACACTGTTGTACCACGTTGTTTAAAACGTCTTAATTTCCCTTTGGAGACTATAACATATTCTTGTCTTGACTTACATTGCAGTGTGCCTTTTTCTATTGCGCTGCATTGTTTGGGACTGTCTTATTTTGGATTAAATTCTTCTGTATTACACTGTATTGTTTTGTATCATACTGTTTGGATTGTGCCCTATAAGTATGATGTGTGTATTTACTGCTTTCCATTGCACTTTATTGGAATGAATTGCATTGTATCGTCATGCGTTGTACAGCATAATGTTGCAATGTGTTGTGACTGTATTTATTGCAATGCTTGTGTTATTCTATACATCCACTGCCGTACACAATATTGCATAAACATTGAATTGTATTAAATTGCATTCCTCTTTAATCCATTATACTGTGTTCTACGTTATCACAATATACTAATATTGCACTGTATTCGATTATTTCGTTGTCCTATTGCTACTATTCTCGCAGTATATTTTTGTGTGAAAGTCGCCCACGTGTCGGCCGGGACATCAAAAAGCTTTATGGCTGGGACATCAAAAAGGTTTATGGCTGGTACATCACAGAGCTTTATGGCTGGGACATCAAAAGGTTTATGGCTGGTACATCACAGAGCTTTATGGCTGGGACATCACAAAGATTTATGGATGGGACATCAAAAAGGTTTTATGGCTGGTACATCACAAAGCTTTATGGCTGCGGACACCAAAAAGTTTTGTGGCTGAGACATCACAAAGCTTTATGGCTGGGACATCAAAAAGCTTCATGGCTGGGAATCAAAAAAAGTTTTTATGGCTGGGACATTACAAAGCTTTATGGCTGGGACATTGTAAAGCGTTATGGCTGGGGCATCACAAAGCTTTAATGGCAGGGGACATCATAAAAAGCTTTATGGGTGGACATCACAAAACTTTATGGTTGGGATAAAACAAAGCTTTATGGCGGGTACGACGCAAAGCTTTATGGCTCTGATATCACAAAGTTTATGGCTGAGATATCACAAAGATTTATGGCGGGGCGTCAGAAAGCTTTATGGCTGGGACATCACAAAGCTTTATGGCTGAGATATCACAAAGATTTATGGCTGGGGCATTACAAAGCTTTATGACTGAGATAGCACAAAGCTTTATGGCAGAGACATCATACACTTTATGGCTGGGATATCACAAAGCCTTATGGCCGGGACATCACAAAGCTTGTGGCTGGGGGGCATCAAAAAGCTTTATGACTGGGACATCACAAAACTGTAAGGACTGGGACATCACAGAGCTTTATGGCTGGGACATCACAAAGCTTTATGGCAGGGACATCACAAAGCTTTATGGCTGGGACATCACAAAGCTTTATGGCTGGGACATCTTTAAGTTTTATGGCTGAAGTATACCAAAGCTTTATGGTGGGGACATCATAAAGCTTTATGGTTAGGATATAACAAAGCTTTATGGCTAGGATATCATAAAGCTTTATGGCATGGGCATTACACAGTTTTATGGCTGGAATATCACAAAGCTTTATGGCTGGGACATCAAAAAGCTTTATGGCAGGGAACATTACAAAGCTTTATGGCAGGGACATCATAAAAAGCTTTATGGCTGGATATCAGTAAACGTTAT
>JADBJO010000824.1:120000-122500 GCA_016801955.1 Conus betulinus | reverse complement strand
CTCTCTCTCTCTCTCTCTCACCTCACACACACACACACACACACACACCACACACACACACACACACACACACACACACAAACGCGCGCGCGCGCGCGCGCACGCCTACAATCGTATGAAACGGAGTGGGGACCGGAAAGAATTGTGAGTCACATGGTATGAGGGAAAGTGAGACACAGGTGAAAAGAATATAACAGGCAGAGGAGACGACATAACATCACAAAACAGATACACCATCTCTAGGTCACAAAAGAAGAAGAAAAGGCAGAAAAAAATATAATCCCATTCAGATCCCTCGGTGCTACAACAATCAGAGGCTCTTGAGGAAATCCCATAGCTAAGAGGAAACCTGGCACAAACACACAGACCACAAGAAATGGGAACGTGAAGATGGAGGATCGAGGGAGAAAGATGCATATATGTGGAAGGCATAAAAACAGTGAAAGGGGGGAGGGGTATGAAGGAGGGCAGAAGTGGGGGGGGGGGGGGGGGGGGGGATAAGTGAGGGAAAGACGGAGTAGACACTAGGGAGTCCTGAAAGTACCTGAACGCATGTTGAATTTCAGATCACTAAATCACCAAGAAAGGAACATGGGGGTATGCATTTTTTTTTTTGCCTGTATTGTCACGAGGCTCCTTGTCAGCTGTAAAGGGATCCGGTTTTACTATACTGCTGAGAGCAGGCAGAGAATCCCAGAAAAGCGAACAACGTCGGGACAGGAAAGCGGCGAAGGGAAGGAGAAAAAATGAGACAGAGATGAACAGGCAGAAAGAGAAGATGAGGAAGATCAATGGGGAGAGATAGGAAAAAGAGAGGGGGGAGTGTGTGAGGGAGGGGGGGGGCTATGGGATGAAGAAGGAAAAGGAGAAGAGGGAGGGAAATGGAAAGTAAGGAGGGCAGACAGATTGATAAAGATAAACAGTAGGTTGGAGAGAGCCCGTCCACACACACACACACACACACACACACACACACACACACACACACACACACACACACACACACACACACATGCGCGGACGCGTGCGCGCGGGATGAGAGTGAGGGTGGGGAAGCATCGGAAAACAGAGGGAATGAACTACAGGGAGATACTGAAAGAAAGCAAGGAAGAGAGACAGACGAGACGATGTAACACCATAACCACCCACTGTATCCCTAAACCTCAGAAGAAGAAGAAGAAGAAGAAGAAGAAGAAGAAGAAGAAGAAGAAGAAGAAGAAGAAGAAGAAGAAGAAGAGAAGAAGAAAGAAGAAAGAAGAAGAAGAAGAAGAAGAAGAAGAAGAAGAAGAAGAAGAAGAAGAAAAAAGAAGAAGAAGAAGAAGAAGAAGAAGAAGATGATGATGATGATGATGATGATGATGATGATGATGATGATGATGATGATGAGAAGAAGAAGAAATATTCCTTTTCAGATCCCCAAAGGCTACAACGATCAGAGACACTTCAGGAAACCCCCAAAGCTGAGAGGAAACCTGACACCCAGAGAGAACAAGGAACTGAAGACCTGAGGAAGATAGAGAGAAAAAAAAAATGAAGCGTGCTTCACGATGGGAGGAAGGACGATAAAGGAGGATAGGAATGGGTTTAAGAGTGGTGGACGAGGGGAGACACCCACGATGTCCTGATGTCCTCTGAACGCATGTTGCATTCAGATGACCTAATCACCAAGTGAAGAACATATATGGGTACGCACGTTCTGCAAGTTTTGTCCCGTAAAACGTTATCAGCTAGTGTTTTGATTAGTCCGGTTTCTACTACTACTACTGTTGAAAAAAGGCAGAGTATAAAAGACCAACGAATAATGTAAGGTCAAGAAAGCTGTTAGGAAAAACAGAAAGGAAGAAGCTAAGACGAAGACGGAGACGAGAGAGAGAGAGAGAGAGAGAGAGAGAGAGAGAGAGAGAGAGAGAGAGAGAGAGAGAGAGGCTGACCTTCCAAAAGAGTTTTTAGAAGTCGCAGTTTGGGTTCAATACGCTGAGACATAAGGATGAAGGTAACCATGACGTAAGGATGAAAGTAACCATGACGTAAGATGAAAGTAACCATGACGTAAGGATGAAAAAGTAACCATGACGTAAGGATGAAAGTAACCATGACGTAAGGATGAAAGTAAGGGTGAAAGTAATCATGACGTAAGGGTGAAAGTAACCATGACGTAAGGGTGAAAGTAACCATGGCGTAAGGATGAAAGTAACCATGACGTAAGGATGAAAGTAACCATGACGTAAGGATGAAAAGTAACCATGATGAAAGTAAGGATGAAAGTAACCATGACGTAAGGATGAAATTAACCATGGCGTAAGGGTGAAAGTAACCATGACGTAAGGATGAAAGTAACCATGGCGTAAGGATGAAAGTAACCATGGCGTAAGTAACCATGGCGTACGTAAGGATGAAAGTAACCATGACGTAAGAATGAAAGTAACCATGGCGTAAGGATGAAAGTAACCATGGCGTAAATATGAAAAGTAACCATGGCGTAAGGATGAAAGTAACCATG
>JADBJO010000824.1:97500-107500 GCA_016801955.1 Conus betulinus | reverse complement strand
GGCATAATGATGACAATAGTAAATGATCAAAAAAAGGGACAGTTATGTCATGATACGATTGTTTCTTCTCCACGGTTTCCATGTAATCGTCACATTCGAATAAGTTACATTTGTTTGCAAATCAGTTTGGTTACAAGTCCCCTGTAAATACCTACAAGACATTTTTTTCCTTTGCCTAGCTCATTAAGCAACTTCTTATGTATTTTCTTCTTCTGAGGCTTTGGATGACATATGACAAATTTCCTGGACATTTGATTCCAAATTGTTACACATCTTTTCTCTTCGACACAGAAAAAAAGTCTGGACAGATAGAAGGCCTGGCAGAAAGTTTTTTTTTTTTTCAGTGCTAGTTTCAGTTTTAATTATAGCCCAGGGCCTTTTCATGAATGTCACCAAATGGAACGAAAAAATATGTCAAGGAAAACAAAACAAAGACAGCTACATCAATTCAGAACATGATAGTTAAAACTGTTCACATCCTTATGACATCCTCATACACACACACACACACACACACACACACACACACACATGCGCGCGCGTTCTCACTTATGGAGGAGGGGATGGGGAGGGAACTGCGCAGATTTAAAAGTAATTCTTTAAAAGCAGACTGCAGTGTGTTTAGTGTTCTGAAAAAGAAGTGAAGTCGAACAGGAAATGCCATAAGTAAACAAACAAATAAGTAAATAAATAATCAAAGATCATTTATTGGCTACATACTGCTAAAGAACTCAAATTTTAAGAAACCAACCAATTAGACAGTCAGTCGATCAAGTAACCAATGAATCACCTAATGATTCAGCCGTCATATGATTGGTTCAAAACGTACAGGACAGCCGTTGTCTGATTGGGCGAAACATTCAGACGTTTTATTCTGGCGGATCAGGAGTGGACGTAAAGGCAGAGGTGGGATGGAAGGGGAAGAGGGAAAGAGGGAGGGTGGAGGGCGGAAGAGGGGGAAGATGACAATATTTATTCATTTGCTGCTGTTCTCACCCTCAGCCAAATTTTTCAGCTTTGTTAAAGCTGTCTCTGAAAAATTCGTAGAAATTGTTAGCGTTATTATCAAGAATGGGCCAGAGTGTTTCTATTTTTTGTTTTTTGTGTGTGTTCTCTCTCTCTCTTTTTTTTTTTTTTTTTTTCTTTTCATTTCAGGCCAAAACGTTTCTCGTGTAGGGGCGGACACGTGATCTTGCTCTCCATTGCTTGTTTTCCTGTGTTCTGCGCCATTTTTTAAACCTCCGTTGTTATCTCCGTGTCAGTAATTTCATTTTTAACAACTCCTGCCTGACAGGCTGTGTCTCGTACCCGGTGCAGCGTAACATAACAGACCCCTCCCCTCCCACTTCATACCCCCACCCTCCATCACTCCTTCTCCGTCAGATTGGAGTGTCAGAGAGTTTTTTTTTTTTTTGGACGCTGAGATTCCACAGACAGATTTTGTAAGTGATATGTAAAAGCTTTCACGTCCAGAAGAGAGGGAAGGAGAGAATGTTACAAGTGTTCGAAGGGAATCGTGAACTGGACTGACGTAGGGAGAGAGAGAGAGAAGAGTAAAAAGAGAGGAAAGAGAGGGGGAGAAGGATGCATACAGAGAGAGAGAGAGAGGGGGGGGGGGGGGTGGTAAACAGGACAAGAGACGAGAGAAAGAGAGACGAGAAACAACGGGAGAGGGGAGGAGGAGGGAAGAGCAAGCCAGAACACAGAGAGAGTGGATACAATTGGGGAGGGGGGGGGAGGGCAAAGAGAGTGGGAGAGAGAAATGGGAGAGGGGAAAAAGGAGAAACAGAGAGGGATCAGTGAACAGACAGACACAGAGAGAGAGAGAGAGAGAGAGAGAGAGAGAGAGAGAGAGAGAGAGAGAGACCTCACGGGCAACATCAATACGGTGATGAAGAACGGAGTGGGAAGACGACGAGGAAGGTCTGAGAGGGGGAAGCGGTTATCTCATTCCACAAACACAGGCCTCTGTTTTAAACTTAATCATCGGAGCAAACGCTCAATAAACATTACACACTGCATGTCTTGGCCGAAAGCATCAGGCTTAGCTGAGTGGCTGGGTCCCCTTGGCCCTGAATGATGACGTCTGGGAGACCTCTTCCCCCCACCCCCACCCCGTACTCCTAATTTTTTTTTTCTTACCCTCCGTCAGCCCAGACTGTGATTGCATCCAATGCATGGCACAAGCTGAGGCCGGAGAAGACAGAACTGGAGGTTGGCAGAACTTGCCCCGAGTGTTGTGAGAAGATCTGAGAGAGAGAGAGAGAGAGAGAGAGAGAGAGAGAGAGAGAGAGAGAGAGAGAAAAGACTGGGCTGGGGTCGGAGTTGGGGTAGGGGTGACACTGAGTGTGGAGAGGAGTGGGCAGGGAGATAATGGGGGAGGGGGTATTATCATCTTGATGATAGGTTGTGCCATGCGTCGTCGTGTTTTGATTTTCTGTCTTTTTGGGATTGTTTGTCTCTCTTTCTCTGTCTCGGTCTGACCCTGTCTCTGTGTTTGCCTCTGTCTGTCTCTCTCTCTCTCTCTCTGTCTCTCTCTCTCTCTCTTCCTTCCCCCTCTCCTCTCTCTGTCTCTGTCTCTCTCTCTCTCTCTCTCTCTCTCTCTCTCTCTCTCTCTCTCCCCTCTTCATCGCTGTCTCTGAAAGAGTGTCTGCTCTCTGGGATCTTTCTCTGCCTGAGCCTCTAACTTAAGAAAGAGAGAGGGGAGATGAGGTGGTGGTGGTGGGAGTAAACAGCAGGGGGAGTCATTCCTGAGTACCACCCATACAATGATGACGGGTGGAAGGGGAACGGAGGAACAGCAGACAGGGGAGGGGTTACCCCATTCTGCATGCACCGGCCTCTCTCTTTTAATCACTGGAGCAAAATGTTTAATAAACATTACGCCCTGCACGTCTTGGCCGAAAGCATCATGCTTAGTTAAACGGCGGGATCCCCTCGGCTCTGAATGATGACGTCTAGCTGGACCTTCCTCTTTCCCCTCCCCTCCCTTTTTTCCTTCCTTCCCCCTCATCAGCCCAGATTGTGATTGCTTCCAACGCTTGAAGGAAGCTGAGGCGAGAGAAGACAGAGCTGGAGATGGATGAACTGGTTCAGTCCCCTGTGAGAAGATGCTGAGAGAGAGAGAGAGAGAGAGAGAGAGAGAGAGAGAGAGAGAGAGAGAGAGAGAACGGGGTGGGATGGAATAGTCGTAGCTGTCGAAGGTAGGGGGAGGCGGATGGAGGAGGATGGAGGAGGATGGAGGAGGGTCACATGCAAGGGTTCATGTTTGAAGGGAGAGTGGTGTCATTGGAATGATGATTTGTGTCATGTGTCCTCTAGTTTTGATTGTCTTTTGGCATGTTCTTCTGTCTCCATCTCTTTCTTTCTCTGTCTTTGCCTCTCTCTCTCTCTCTCTCTCTCTCTCTCTCTCTCTCTCTCTCTCTATCTCTCTCTATATATATATATATATATATATATATATATATATATATATGTATATATGTATGTATGTATGTATGTATGCATATATATATATATATATATATATATATATATATATATGTGTGTGTGTGTGTGTGTGTGTGTGTGTGTGTGTGTGTGTGTGTGTCTAAGCATCTCTCTGTCACTCTAGGATCTGTCATTGCTCGCACATTGAATGTGTGTGGGTGTGGGGTGTGTGGGTGTGTGAGAGAGAGAGAGAGAGAGAGAGAGAGAGAGAAGAGAGAGAGAGAGAGACGAGACAGGGAGGGGACAAGGGGAGAGGGGAAGGGGAGGGAGAATGGGGAGACAAATACATACCAAGAGATCGGAGAAATTGACCTTGTGGGCATCCTCAATACAGTGTTTGAGGCATGAAGATGAGAAGGTGCTGACAGACAGGACAGGGCTTGGGTATGGGGGTGGGACAGGGCTTGTGGCAATAAGGGTGGGAGGTTGGAGGAAAGTGGAGAAGGAAAACAGATGTGGATGTCATTTGAATGATTGGTCATGCCATGCAACATCGTGGTTTGATTTTCTGTCCTCTGAAAGAGTTGATCTCTCTCTCTCTCTCTCTCTCTCTCTCTCTCTCTCTCTCTCTCTCTCTCTCTCTCTCTCTCTCTCTCTTCTTTCTCTCCCCTTTCTCCCTGTTTCTGTTTCTGTCTCTCTGTTTCGGAAGAACTTTTTTTGGCCCATGATTCAAATTGAGAGAGAGACAGACAGACAGACAGACACAGACAGACAGAGAGACGCCTTTTATCTTTTGTGTACCATCAATACGGTGATTAAGGGGTGGAAAGAGCGCAGCAGGAACAGGAGAGAGGAAGGGGGATTTCTTTCATTCTTTGCATACACCAGCCTCTGTTTCAAACGTAACTGTTGGAGCCAACGTTTAATAAACATTACGCACTGCATGTCTTGGCCAAAAGCATCAGGGTTCGTTGAGGGCTGGGTCCCCTTGGACCAGACTGATGACATCATTTCCCCCCCCCTTCCCCCTCGTCAACCTGGATTGTGATTGCTTCCAATGCTTGAAGGAAGCTATGCAGAGAGGAGACAGAGCTGGAGGCTAGAGGAACTGGTCCTGTCCCTTGTGAGAAGCTGCTGACAGAGATGACAGGATTTGGATAAAGGGGAGGGATTTGGGTGGTGTGGAGAGGGGTGGGGGATTCAGAAAAGGTTGGAGAAGGACAGTTGGGAGTGGGAGTGTCATTTGAATGATTGGTTGTGTCACGCATTATCATGGTTTGATTGTCTGTCTGTTGAAATTGTTGGTATGTTTCTCTCTCATATTCTTTCCCTCCATCTACCTGTCTCTCTGTCTCTGTCTCTCTGTCTCTCTCTCACCCTCTCTCTCTCTCTCTCCTGTCTGTCTCTTCTCTCTGTCTCTGTCTCTCTCTCACTTGTCTCTGTCTTTATGTCTCTCTCTTTGACTCTGTCTCCATCTCTGTCCTCTGTCTCTGTCCATCTGTCTGTCTGTCTGTCTCTCTCTTCCTTTCCCTCTCACAATCTCTATCTCTGTCTCACTGTTTGTCTCTTTGGGATAATTTTCTATCCATGCCTCAGACTTGAAAGAGAGAGAGAGAGAGAGAGGGAGACACAGAGAGGGGGGAGAGAAAGGGGAGAGAGAGAGAGGGACTTACCTCCTGAGTGTCATCTTTACTGTGATGAAGGGTGGATGGGGAGGGGAAGAGGAACAGAGAATCAAAAAGCTTTATCTCATTCTGCATATGCTGGCTTCAATTTGAAACTTAAACACCGAACAAACGTTTAATAAACATTATATGCTGTGTCTCGGCCACAAATCAGGCTAAGTCAAGTGGTTGGGTCCCTCCAGCCCAAACTGATGACATCTAGGTTGACCCTTCTCCCATTCCATCCCTCCATTTTCATTTTCTTCTCCCTCATCTGCCCAGTTTTAAGATTGCTGCCAACGCTTGAAGGAAGATGAGGCGAGAGAAGACAGAGCTGGAGATGGATGACCTGGTTCAGTCCCTTGTGAGAAGATGCTGAGAGAGAGAGAACAGGATCTGGGTAAGGGGGTGGGGATGGGGGGGGGGGGTGATAGGCGTGGTGGGAAAGGGGTGGAACAGTTGGAGGAGAGTAGAGAAAGATAACAGTGATTGGTGGTGGATTAGTCATTTGAATGATTGGTTATGTCATGCATTATCATCGTTTGATTTATGTTTTTTAAAATCTCTCTCTCTCTCTCTGTCTCTCTCTCTTTCTGTCTCTCTGTCTCTGTCTCTCTCTCACCTCTCCTCTTTGTCAGTCTCTATCTCTCTGTCTCTTTCTGTCTCTGTCTCTCTCTATGTCTGTCTGTCTGTCTCTCTATTTTTCTTTAACTCAATGTCTCTGTTTCTATTTTTATCTCTCATGGATCTCATTCTGCCCATGCCTCACACTTGAAAGAGAGAGAGGGAGAGACACAGAAAGCAAGAGAGAGAGAGAGAGAGAGAGAGAGAATGGGAGAGACACAGAAAGAGAGAGAGAGACAGAAAGAAGAGAGAGAGAGAGAGGTTGGGAGAGGCACAGAAAGAGAGAGAGGGGGGAGAGGGAGAGACACAGAAAGAGAGAGGGAGAGAGACAGACAGACAGACAGACAGAGAGAGAGAGAGAGGGAGAGAAAGATTTATCTCCTGGGCACCATCCATACAGTGATAAAGAAAAGAGGAAGAATGGAGAAGTTAGTCATCTCATTCTGCAAACACTGTCCTCTGTTTTCAAACTTAATCATGGAGCAAACGTTTCGTAAACGTTACTCGCTGAATGTCTTGGCCAAAAGCATCAGGCTTTAGTCGAGTGACTAGGTCTCTTCAGCCAAGAATGATGACGTCTAGAAGAACATCCATTTTTTCCCTTACCCCTCATCAGCCCAAATTGTGATTGCTTCCCACGCTTGAAGGAAGCTGAGACTAGAGAAAACAGAGCTGGAGGCTGGGGATCTGCTCCAGTCCCTTGTGAGATGATGACATCAGAGAGGAGAGGGCTGGGGTAGGGGATGGGACAGGAATAGTGAGGAAGGGTCGGAAGCACCGAAGGAGAATGGAGGAGAATAAATAACAGGGTTTGGATGCAAGGGTGTTATTTGAACATGGGGTTGTCATGTGCCTCATGGTTTGATTTCCTGTCTTTTCACATTATTGGTCTGTTTCTCTGTCTTTTTTTTTTCTACATCCCTTCCATTTCTCTCTCTCTCTCTCTCTCTCTCTCTCTCTCTCTCTCTCTCTCTCTCTCTCTCTCTCTCTCTTAGGGGAGGGAGGGAGGGAGACATTTACCTCGGGGATATCCCCAGTACGGTGATTAAGGATGAAAGGGCAGATGAGAAAGAGTAGACAGGGGAGGGCTTTTCCTATTCTGCCAACACCGGCCTTTGCTTTAATCACTAGAGCAAACGTTTAATAAACATTACGCACTGCATGTCTTGGCCGAAAGCATCATGCTTAGTTAAGCGACTGCCCACCCTACCCCCCCACCCCCATCCCCCCACCCCGCCCGCTCGGCCCAGAATGATGACGTCTAGGTGGATTACACCCTCCCCCTCCCTCCTCCCCATTCACTTGTCCCTTGCTCCTCGTCAGCCCAGATTGTGATTTCTTCCAACGCTTGAAGGAATCTGGGCGCGAGAAGGCAGAGCGGAGGCTGTGGGAACTGGTCCAGTCTCTAAGGAGAAGATGCTGAAGGAGAGAACACAGCTCAAGTCGTTGTCGGGATAGGGGTTGTAGAGGGATGGGTAGCGGTGGCGGAGAATGGGCGACGATAATGAAGGGTGGAGGGGGGGGGGGGGGGGGGGATGTCATTGGATGATGAGTTGTGTCATGCGTTCTTGTGTTTTGGTTTTCTGTATTTTGAGACTATTGGTCAGTCTCTCTCTCTCTCTCTCTCTCTCTCTCTCTCTCTCTCTCTCTCTCTCTCTCTCTCTCTCTCTCTCTCTCTCTTGGTTCTTGGGTCTTGGAATCTGTCTGTCTGTCTGTCTGTCTGTCTCTCTCTCTCTCTCTCTCTCTCTCTCTCTCTCTGTTTATCTGATTATTTGCCTTCTGCTTGTCTCCACCATCCCTTCTCTCTGTCTGTCTACCATATCTTTCCACCTCTCTCTCTCTCTCTCGCTCTCTCTCTCTCTCTCTCTCTCTCTCTCTCTCTCTCTCTGTCCCCCGGCATCTGAGAGAGAGAGAGAGAGTGAGATCAACAATACTAGGTTAAAAAAAATGAGAGCGGTCGCTGACCTACGTATACCTGAACAGAAAAACCTTTACACAGCGGGAGACGGAGGCATAAACTCGAACACATGACCCATTCACCTTTTTTTAAACATACAGGACTCCACCGGACGAACCATTCTGGTATTCTAGTTTGGCGTAAGGGCAGAGTTCCGTGTTATGAATCAAACGTTGCAAGTCTGAATACCCTTTGACATCCAAGATGAAAAAAAATCGTCACAGAATTATGTATGGTAGGCGGGTAAATGCGAGCGGACGTCAGGACTGGCTGACCTGACAAACGAAAATCATTAAACTGACTGGGACTGACACAGTACTTGATTAAAGCGGATTCGGGTGTCTGGAACTCGTGTTAAACGAAAACCGTGGTCGCAGACTAATATCAAACATCTCGTCCAGCCAGACCATCCGGTTTCCCTCCTCTCTCCTTTTCCCTACCCTCCCTTTTCCTCCTTCTCTAACTTTCGTGGGGCAGAGTATTTTCAGTGCCCTTCATTCATCCCTCTCTCTCTCGCTCTCTCTCTCTCTCTCTCTCTCTCTCTCTCTCTCTCTCTCTCTCTCTCTCTCTCTCTCTCTCTCTCTCTCTCTCTCAGAGACTCTTATTTCATCCCCATCCATCTTGCATTATCAGTTCCATTTTGACTGGCGAGCTGGGTGGTTGGATGGGTGGATGGATGGATGGATGGATGGATGGATGGATAGATGGATGGATGGATGGATGGATTTCGATGCGTAAAATGAATCTGTATCAAAATCTGGCTTTTCTCCTTAGACCACATTCCATCTTTTCACCAAAATTAGCTGAATTCCATTCAGTAGGTTTTCCTTTTTTGTAATCTTGCTGACAAACAAACACATACGCGCGCGCACACACACATACACACACGCGCGCGCGCTCGCGCGCGCGCACACACACACACTCGCACACACACACACTCGCACACACACACAGGGATGGGCGCCAATGAAAATATAACTTCCTCCACGAAGCTAGTAACACATTATTATCCTTAAAACTTATCCTAAAAGTACTTGATAGACTTTTACCCACTGTGAGTTTACTTGTTTGTTTTCTGCCGAGGGTCACTTTCTTATAACGGTGTATTACGTTCGAACTGAGCATTCGTTTAGCTTCAGTTTGTTTCCAATAATTGAAGTTTTTCAACCTCTTTTGTTCACTGTGAACTAGTTGAGGTTTCAGTTGAGGTGTGTGGGTTTTTGTTTTCTTTCAAAATCGTGTTTATTTTGGATTCTCCATACCCCATGAGGGAGAAAAGGATGAAACCATTTTCGATTGCACCTTTGAACCCGCTTTTGAAAACACGCTGGTCCTGCATTAATTGCATCTCTCCTCTCTCAACTACCCATGCCTTTGGAGCCTTCTTGGTCTTCCTGGTCCTCCTGGTCTTCCTAGCTATAGCCTTTTAGATCTTCCTTCCCTTCCTGGCTTCCCTGATCTTCCTCGTCTTCCTAACTGACCTTTTGAGGTCTTCCTTCCCTCCCTGGCTTTCCTGATCTTCCTGCTCTTCCTAGCTTTCCTAGCCGTCTTCCAGTCGAGTCATTTCAATGCACCGGGACATTGCCAACTTCTCTCCCCGTCCCTGTAGAAAGATGTCCTCTCCTCTTACTACGATGAACGAATGGATGCCCCGTGTGGCACTGGGCCACAGACCCAGCATACACGTTTTGCAGTCCTAGCACCCATTCCTTGGCCGTGCTGAAGAGTCGGACATGGCCCAAACCTGTGGATGGAGTTCCAGGAAGAAAGAAGGAAAAGAAGGAGGAAGAGGAGGGAGGGGGGGTGGAAGAGGAGGAGGAGGAGGAAGAGAAGGAGGAAAAGAAGGAGGAGGTGGAGGAGGAGGAGGAAATGCCGGAGCAGTGTCTTCCAAACAACCCCCACCCCCTACTCATACCGTTTTCACTGGTCTCTCCACCACCATCCAAGGAGTTTTTCTGTATCAGTCTCTTTTCAAATAGGATAAGAGGGGGGTGGAAAGAGTGGATCTATAGGTGCTTGAACCTTGGGTAGCGTGCGAATTGGGTTTACTGACGACGAGGTTGCTACTCACGAATCAGTGTTGACGTACTAAGTCAAGAATCATTGGCTGAAGAATTACTTGATGGACTGACTATGAAACTCACAGGCTGACGCAAACATTTTACACAGTGAGTCATTGACTAGATTGAAGTAGGAGAAGGGGGAGGGGGGGGGGGGTATGCGGGAAGGGGGGTGGGTGGGTAGGAAAGGGTGTGACGGTGAGGTGAAGCATGGGAGAGGAGAATGAAGTGGGGGTGGGTGGGAGAGGGAAATGGGTAGTGAGAAT
>JADBJO010000824.1:87500-92500 GCA_016801955.1 Conus betulinus | reverse complement strand
CCCTCTCTCTCTTTTGTTTCCATGTCTATCTCTGCTTTTTCATTGTGTCTGTCTGTGTGCCCCTCTGTCTGTCTGTCTGTCTGTCTGTCTCTCTGTCAGTTTCTGTCTCTGTGCGTTTGTCAGCATGTCTATCTGCTTTTTCCTTGTGTCTGTCTGTGTGCCTCTCTGCCTTTCTGTCTGTCTGTCTGTCTGTCTGTCTGTCTGTCTGTCTCTCTCTCTCTCTCTCTCTCTCTCTCTCTCTCTCTCTCTCTCTCTCTCTCTCTCTCTCATCAGGTGACGCAGTAGCTGGTCATAGGAGTCATGGGACAAGAAAAGCTGGGAGTATGGAGTTGCAGTGAAAGGGTCTGTATGACTTTCAGTGTGTTTGTCCCGCGTGTCTAGCTATCTGTGCTTTTCCCTTTTTGTCTGTCTGTCTGCCACTCTACGTGTCTGTTTATCTCTCTCTCTCTCTCTCTCTCTCTCTCTCTCTCTCTCTCTCTCTCTCTCTCTCTCTGGGCAGTAGCGTGTGTTTTTCTAAGCTTCGGGGGATCGCTTTTGGCATGGTTTTTTTTCCCCCTTGCTTTGTGTGTCTCTTTCAGCAAGCCAACAAGACCAGTGATCCTGATGAACCCTCAGCAGAGATCGCAAAAAACGAATATCGCGTGCTCTCTTGCTTGTATACGCTAAATTGTCTTGAGGAGGACTTTAGACTACGCAGAGATGAATAAGAGCAGGTCTGAGTCTGTTTCGACTGTAAGCCTTTGTTTGAAATGGTTGCGAGTGTGAACATCTAAAGAATACCGGTTGCTCCAGACAGAGGCAGCTATTGTTTACATGATGCCGTGGAAAGAAAAAGGATCATGGCGGCACATAATTAGACAATGTGTCCTTTCTGACCTCTCTGTAAAAGACTGATCTTTTTGTAAAGAAGATTAAGTGGATTTCAGACAGAAAGAAGCCGAATCAGGCTGTGTGATTGAAAATGTGTGTGTGTGTGGTGTGTGTGTGTGTGTGTGTGGTGTGTGTGTGTGTGTGTGTGTGTGTGTGTGTGTCTTCATTTCGTTCTCCTCTATCTGTTTGTCTATCTCTATCTATCTATCTTGTCTATCTATCTATCTATCTATCTATCTATCTATCTATCTATCTATCTATCCATCTGTCTGTCTGTCTGTCCATCTATCTGTCTGTCTGTCTGCCTGTCTATCTGAATGTATATCTATCTATCTGTCTGTCTATCTAACTATCCATCATCCATCTATTTATCTATCCATCTATTTACCTATCTACCTATCTACCTATCTACCTATCTATCCATCTATCTATCTATCTATCTATCTATCTATCTATCTATCTATCCAAGTGTTGTCCGATAGCAAGGCAGAACGGACAGCTAGTACCCATTTAAGCGGTGTGAAATTATCGCTACCAGTGGCCAGACCACAACATAAACACTAGCATGCTATCAACTGTACAACAAGAGCAATGAAAAAGAATGGGCCTAAAGCCTTTCTAGAACAGAGGCAGGTAAATGGGCTGCTAGGGGCAGAAAAAAACAGGGATAACAATAGAGAAAGAAGTAAGAGGGAGTAACTTCAGATCAAGTTAAATACCCAACAGGTAACCGGTCAAAACGTAACGCATTACGTTTGTCTCGGATACATAATTATGTCTCTACCAGACTTCGTATTCAATACCGGCAGAATTTTGCATTATAATGTGTGTTGTATTGAATCATATTGTATTCTATCGTGTTGTATTGTATCGTATTGTGTCGTTTCGTGTTGTATGATGTTTTGTTGCATGTCTAGCATTGGATTGTTTCGTGTTGTGCTGTGCTGTGCTGTGCTGTGCTGTGCTGTGTGCTGTGCTGTGCTGTGCTGTGTGGTGTGGTGTTGGTGTGGTTGTGGTGTGGTGTAGTGTGGTTTGTGGTGTGTGTGGTGCGTGCGTTGCGTTGCGTTTGCGTTTGTAATGCATTGTATTGTGTTCTATCGTGTTGTGTTGCACTGTATTGCTACGTATTGTATGTCTTGTGTTCTTTAGAGTTGTGTTATGTTGCATTGCATTGCATTGCATTGCATTGCATTGCATTGCATTGCATTGCATTGTATTGTATTGTATTGTGATTGTATTGTATTGTGTCGCACCTTGTCATAATGTAATGTTATCGTTTCGATTTTTCTTAACTCCAACCTCAGAAATAATTTCTCCGTTTGAAAAACAAAGTTGCTGTCCTCAAGAACAGCTCGTTGACGAGGTAACACGTCCCTTCACTTTTTTTTTTCCTCTTCTGCGTACGTTTCTCCTTACCTCTTACAGTGGACTCTCCTAATGAATGTCAACTTGATCAGCTCTCTCCTCACCCTGGGCTTGCTCGCGAAAACACCAGTTCATAGTCCCACGAGAGCCACCCTGCCCCACCCTACCTCTGTATCCCCTCGCGCGCTCTCGCTCCCCTCCTCCCGTTCACCAGTTCCCATTTCCTCTGTCCCTTGTATTCTATTGTATAACCCATCCCCCCCCACCCCCACCCCCCTTTCTCCGTACCCCCATTACCTCCTTCCGACGACCTCCCACACACTCGTTCCTTCTTGATCTCTTCTCCCCCCCTCCCACCTTCCCCTCCCCTACCCCCCCCCCCCCCCCCCCCCCCCCCCAGGCTACTCCCCATCCCTCCTTCCTTCCCTTTCCCGTCCCCCATTCACTGTTCTCCCCCCCCCCCCCCCCCCCCCCCCCGCCCCCCCCCCACCCCCCCCCCCCCCCCCCCCCCCCCCCCCCTTGCTTCAGACCCGCTTCGATTTCTCTGAAAGGAAAAAAAATTCTTAACCTGGGACGTTTACATCTTCAGTTTAACGCTCTCCCAACTGAGCTACTACGGCTGACAGAATGTACGGTGTTTTTAACCTATACGAGCGATAGCGGCCAGTGTGCTTTGTCTGGCTTAAAATGTGCTGATTTCGTTTCGTGTCATTATCATGGGCTCTATAAAATGCGACTAATGCGACAAACTAGCACAAACGTGATTCAGTCTTGAATGCCAAAATGTTAATGAGTCTCCATGCCAAATTTGGAGACCATTCAAAACCTGCGTATGTGTAGAACCAACAATTAAGACACACACACACACACACACACGCACGCACGCACGCACGCACGCACGCACGCACGCACGCGCGCGCACGCACACACACACACACACACACACACACACACACACACACACACACACACACACACACACACACATTTTGCTCTGTATCCCACGTAGGGAACGTATTCATACTTTTGTTTTTTACGAACTGTTTTTGTTGAAGCTTTGCACAAAAAGACACTAACCGGCAAAGTGAAGCGCCAAAGAACTGCTTCACTCCTCCTCCAAGGTACAGCAATTTTTCAAGATGCTCTATTTATGCAGGGGGGGAAATCATGAAGGGTGAAGAGTGCGGAACTTACAGGGATTCTGACAACAGCCTCCTTCTCTCACCTATCACTCCTACCCGCCTCCCATCCCTGTCCTCCCCGAAAAGCACCCTACAGTGCACACAGCTTCCATCCTCCCCGCACCCTCCTTCCATTCTACTGCCCCCTCTCCCCCAATTGTCAACTTTTCGCTCTGCAAGAATGTCTTGTGCTGTACACTCGCGTCTTTCTAACTTATTTCACTTTTTCTCAACTTTTTTTGCTGCTCAACAAAGAGTAAATACTGCTGTACTCACCCACCCCCCCCCCCACACCCCGTCCTTCCTCCCTCACCCTTCCCCCCCCCCCCCTCAACACACACTCACAGGCACACTTCCCGCCCCAGCCCCCGACCCCCACTCTCATCTCCACCCTTACATCTACCGTCCCTCCTCTGTTCGATAGTTTCTTGAAGCGAGTGCAGACATATAGAAACAAAACGCACACAAAAACAGCCAACACCCTGCCCCCCCCCCCCACCCCCCCCCCCCCCCCCCCCCCCATGGTATCCTCACAGCCTCACCCTTACCACCCCCAACCCCACCCCTCCTCTTCCTTCCCTCCGATTGGGCGAAGTTCTCTGCTCCCAGCGCGCGAGTTTATTGGTTGCAAATCAATACCCATACACGATTTTTCTTTCATGGGATAGAGGGGGGAAAAAAGTGCTAATGGGATACAGACCTGTGTATTTCTGCGGGATGCGCGTTTGAGCATTTCATCAAATGTTCCAGAGAATCCGAACTAAACACATTACAACCCTCTAGACTTTGAAAAGCAGTGCACACGTCTTCCCATTCGCTTGGTGTGTTCACAGCATTCACGCCCGGCGGGTCCCATTCAGACAGCAGTTGTCTCAATGAACTGGCGTATATTATTGCTGCTTTCATTTTTGTTGTTGTTGTGTTCTGTAGAAGAAAGACAGGGGCGAAGAAGGTCCTGCGTGTGATGAAAGATAAACCTTTTTCAGTGTGTTGTGCCGATTGGATTGACGGAATCGTTTACAGTTATGCTTCGCAGGGTCATCGCAGAAGAGTGATTTTATTCACGGGTGATGACTGGCGGTTGCTTTTTTTTTTTTTCTTTGTTGATGCTTGTTTCTGTATTTGTTTATTCATTACTTTCTTTCCCCCTTTTTTCTCTGTTTCTTCATTCTCTCTCTTTTTTTTTTCTTTGGGGTGGTGGGCAGTGTGCGTAATTCTTTCGTTTCGGAGTTTTTTAAGGGGGGGTGAAGGGGGGGAAGGGGGGGGGGGGGTTTCGTTTTAGCACTTCTGCCTTTCTGTCAGTCGTTGTTTAGCTTTCGTTTTGGCTTCCTTTCTATTTCTTCTTCTTTCTGTGCTTCTTTCTTTTGCCTTGCCTTTCTGTCTATCCGTGTTTCGTTTCCTGTTTCAGTTTTTCCTTTTCTTTTTGTATCTTCCCTTTCCTTTCTTTCTGTCTTTTCACGTGCTTTCCTATTTTTGTTTATTTTTTTTCTATTCGTTTCTGTTTCTTAATTTATTGGTTTTCCCTTCTATTCTTTTCCTTTGTGACTTTATTTTCAGTTTCTTCTATCGTTTTGTTTCGTGTTC
>JADBJO010000824.1:67500-75000 GCA_016801955.1 Conus betulinus | reverse complement strand
TACATCAATATTCTTCATATCATATTTCAACATAGTCGAGATGGAGAGAGAAAATTACAGAGAGAGAGAGAGAGAGAGAGAGAGAGGGAGAAGAGGAGAGAGAGAGAGAGAGAGAGAGAGAGAGAGAGAGAGAGAGGAGGCTAATGGGGAATTGGGGGTGAGGGTGTGTGGACGTGGAAGAAAAAAGGCGTGGGGGAGGGGCAGGAAGGTAATATTTTTTTTTTTTTCTATGACAATGGTCGAAAATACGTTTAAAAAAAAAATCAGTTTACCAAGCTTTATACAAAGTTATCTCTTTGAACGTCTACGAGTCTAGGAAAAGGAAAAATATTACTGCTGAAAATCAAAGCCAATATAATGAAATGCCTTGCCATCGAATCTTCTCATGTAATTTCACACTAATCTACTGAATACAAAACACTTCCAAACTTCCAAACATTTCTGTTTGAAAAAAAAACACGCACAAATCTCTCTCTCTCTCTCTCTCTCTCTCTCTCCTCCCCTCTCCTCTCTCTCTCCGCTCTCTCTCTCTCTCTCTCTCTCTCTCTCTCTCTCTCTCTCTCTCTCTCTCTCTAAATCAGTTTTTAAAGGCATCCCCTCTCCCCATTGCCACCCCCCCCCCCACCCCCTTCCCCAATCTTACTTCCAATCATCACAGTTCCTCATTACCCCAACCCCTCTTTTTTCGTATTTTCTTCAAGTTTGGTTTTTATCTTTATGTCATATGCTTTTTGGTTTTACTCATTCGCTTCTTTCCCAGTAGTAGTAGTAGTAGTAGTAGTAGTAGTAGTAGTAGTAGTAGTAGTAGTAGTTAGTAGTTAGTAGTGTTATTGTTTATTAATATCACTTTTAGTAAAAGTAGTCGTTGTAGCTGCTGTTGTGGTAGTAGTAGTAGTAGTAGTAGTAGTAGTAGTAGTAGTAGTATCATTATTATTGTTACTATTACTTTTATTATCATTATTATTATTTTTGTTATTATTGTTGTTGTTAGTGGTGGTGATGTTGCTATTGTTATCTTCATCATCATCATTATCATTTTCACCACTGCATTCATTTTCATTACAATCATTATTGTTTATGTCATTGTTATCATATGACAATTATGATTGTCAATCATAACTAAGTCATCTTCTAAACAGCTGTTGTACACACAGACACACACACAACACACACACACACACACACACCACACACACACACACACACACACGCACACACACACACACACACACACCACACACACACACACACACACACACACACACACACACACACACAGAGCAAGGTATCAAAGTTCTAACCAGCGCATGGGGTTAATGCCGAAGTTAGACATCTGCTAAGTCGTATGCACGAGAACATCGTCTCGTCTCAAATCCTTTTATTTACGTCTTTTTGTTGTTGTCCCCACCCCCCCCCCCCCCCCCCCCCCCATCCCCCACCCCCCCCCATCCCCCCCCACATCCCCTCCCCCCTCCAATTCCATCAAGCTCTAAATCCTGCGCACTGAAATCTCGTAGTTCACAGATGTGGTGTCGCGTATATGGACTAGTGTGCACGCAGTGGCACGTTCTTGACTAAACTGAAACTGAAATCCGACCCCCTTCCTCACCACTCCCCTCCCCAAAACCCCACCTCCACGTCCCATCGCCATCCCCTCAGTTTGCATTGTGACTAACACACCCAGCCTGAATGTTTCAAGGAAAACTTTTTCTTTCTTTCTTTCTGTGTTTTTTTTTTCTGTTGTTGTTTTTTTTTTTTTCTATCTTTGGCTGGCTGTTTGTTTCTCTCCGTGTCTGTCTTTGTGTCTCTATGTCCCAGCCTACCAGTCTCTGTCTGTCTGTCCCGTCCGTCTGTCTGTCTATCTGTCTGTCTATCCGTCTGTCCGTCCGTTTGTCTCTCTGTCTCTCTGTCTGTCTGACTGACTGTCTCTCTCTCTCTCTCTCTCTCTCTCTCTCTCTCCGACTCTGCGACTAAGATAGTACCCTCCCTTCCCCCCACCACCCCCATTCCATCTGTCTAGACCCTGTAAGTGGCAGTCAGTCTAACACTGACCTTTCGGGTGACATACTCAATGTGGACCCGAATTATGCAGCCCACGTTATTAGTGTCATTCAGTTAAAAATCAGAACAAAATAAGAAAAGGAAAAGAAAGGCAGACACACATACAAAAGACACCGAAATCTCGTTTATTCTCTCTTGATAATTTTGAACTTTTAGCGCAAAGAGAGAGAGAGAGAGAGAGAGAGAGAGAGAGAGAGAGAGAGAGAGAGAGAGAGGAGAGAGAGAGGGAGAAGAAGAGAGAGAAAGGAAAGGGAGCAGAAAAAAAGAAAGAGAAAAGGGAGAAAAAAAAAGGAAGGAAGGAAGGAAGGAAGAAGGAAAGAAGGAAGAAAGGAAGAAAAAAAAAAAAAGAAAAGAAAAGAACAGAAAAGAAAGAAGGAAGGAACGAAGAAAGACAGAAAGAAAAGAAAAAGAAGAAAGAAACAAAAGAAAGAGGATAAAGAAAGGCTTGAAAGAAGAAACAAAGAAAGAAAGAAAGAAAGAAAGAAAGAGTCAAAATAACGTCTTTTAAAAAGACAAAAAAAGAAGAAAAAAGGCAAAGAAAACCTAAACAAAGACATGACAAAGACATGTAGAAGCAAACCACATTTATCTTAACAGGGGTGGGACCAGCGAGGAGGGAGAAGTGAAAGGGGTGGCGGAAAGGAAGAGAAGAAACGGATGGGGGGGGGGGGGGGGGGGGTCTCACACAACAGTCGCTCACGCACGACCCAGGGCCCTGGGACAATCCATCCGGACTTGGCTGGACTTGCCGGATCTACCTGCCGGACTTACCGGACAAAGCCGTTGGGGAAAAGAGAGAGGAGACAGGTCGAGACAGCGGTGACGGAGGTGGGGGTGGTGCGCGGCTGAGGTCGGGGTGGGGGTGGGGATGGATAAGGTGGGGCGGTGGGGCTCGGAGTTGGGGGGGGGGGGAGGAGGGGGGGGGGGGGGGGGAGTTATAGGGAGGAGGAGGAAAGCGAGACAAGGCTAAGGGTGACCTCTGGGCTGTCCCAACCACAAAAGTCCTAGCTGGACGTGGCTTCTAATTAGCTCTATTCAAGGCACGCGCACCGTCTTGGCCGGACGGATTCCGCGCGATTCCTGACTAGGTCTGGCGCTGTCTCGGCTCGGCTCGGCCTCTTTCGTGCTCTTCCGTCCCCCGGTAATGACTGTCACCAGCGTTTCTAAAGCTCTGTCGGCCCCGCGGAGTTCGCCGCTCTCGCCGCCTGTCTGTTGGTCTGTCTGTCTGTCTGTCTGTCTGTGTGTGTCTGTCTGTCTGTTGATGTGTCTGTCATATCGTTTGTGGTTTATTTTGCTCTGGCGTTATTCTGTGTCTTTTTTTTTTTCTACTTTTTTCTTTCTTTAATCTATCTGTAGTCTATGTGGCGTGTGCATGTGTGTTAGGCCCGTTTTCTTAAAGTCCATTCTGTCGTCAATGGACTTTTGGTCTCTTCGCTTGCCTGCTGCGTCTGTCTTCCTTGTGTAGTACAGCTCCATTCTCGCAACGGATTTCTCTGTACGGATTTTGAACCGTTCTTCATGTGAGAAAGAACGTATCCCCACAATGTGGTGCCACTTTTTCCTTTTTTTTTTTTTTTTTTTTGTTGTTTTTTGTTTTTTTTTTTTTGAGAGGGGGGTGTTACTATGTGCGAATATTTACATATGAAAGTATTTTCCGAAAAGAAATTTGCCAGGGACAGCTAACTCTGTTGTTGTCACACTTTCTTTACGACCGTAAGGTGCGTGAAGGTCCCGCCTCGAGTTGATCGTCTCATCTGAAAGACTAGCTCCCAGACCACTGCTTACGGTCTAAAGGAAAGAAAGGGAATGGAGGAGGGGGGGGGGGGGTCCCCCCGATGACATGACATTCCTGATCGACTGCGTTATTCACTGGACCACTGGTCCATACCTGTCCACTACTTGGACACTGTAAAGATGATTGATGGCCTTACAGTATAACTTGGTGTCAGAACATCTGTAAAAATGATTGACTGAACGTTATATCAAGTAAACAGTATATCTCAATGTCAGAACCTAATTTGTGGTCTGTTAAAATGAAATTACTGAATACTATATTCAAGCCGGACTCCCGGATATTCATCTACAGACCTGGGTTCTTGGACTTCCTGCGACTGGCCCAACAAAGGATCAAGAATTCCAGCTATTGTATGGCTGCACAGAAATCAGCCTGATCAGCCTGCCTGTCGGACTGGTGGACCAGTCACCAGCAACTAGAGAGAGATCCACACTGTCCAACTAAAAAAAAAAAAAAAACAGCACTGGAGAACCCCCCGGACACTAGCTCAGGTTATCAAAACATTCTCTCCCTTTACAATAAGTAGAAATGAGAAGAAACCAGTCTATGCAAAGACAGTCTGGTTTCATTTTTTTTATTATTAATTTGTATGTGTTATTCTGGTTATACAAGTAAATTTGATATATGAAACTGCCCTTAACTTGTGTCAATCATTTGTTGCTCATACCTCGTTTCATGTTTGAACTATTTCTAATTTTGTACGTCACTCGGAGTACGAGCTTTGGTGTGTTTATAAGCGTAAGGTGAATCACTCCTGAACCATCCTTGACTATTTTGACGTCCCTTGAGAAATATTTTATTGTGCACAAAAAGAAACGCATATTTTTTTTTCGCTGAAAATATTAAGGAACATTTGATGTTTTATTTCATCTGTGGTTGTAACATTTGGAATGCTAAATGACGCATGAAATGACTGAAAACTATGACAAATAGAGAAAAACATTTTGAGTCCTTCCCCCAGAGGACCACACGAGCCACCCTTAACCGTCAGACCCTGATCTGTCTGTCTGTTTCTGTTTGTCTGTCCTCCGGTGTGTGTTTCCATCTTTTTTTTTCCGCAGTGGATCTCTGTCGTTGCCTATTTTTGTTCTTCGCTTTCTTATCCAGTTTCTAATCTCTTCACTGTCTCTTAGTCTGTTTATGTGTCTGTATCTATTGGGTTATCTATTTGTTTCTCTGTCTCTGTCTTTCTGTCTGTTTCGCTCTCTCTCTCTCTCTCTACTCTCTCTCTCTCTCCCTCTGTGTGGTGTCGGTGGTGTGGTGTGTGTGTGTGTGTGTGTGTGCGCGCGCGCGCGCATACCTCGTACCTTTCGGTCCCTGTTTTTAATTGCTGAAGGCTTCGTAACTATTCTCTCTCGATTCTCTCTGTCGACTGGGTCTCTGTCTCCTGGTAAAGAACGGAGGAGACGGGGTGTCGATGTTTGTCCGCCTGTGATCTGTTGTCCTTGGTCCAAACGTTTATAAAATTTTCGTCGGCGTCTGTTTCGCTTTCTAACTAACTCTGTCCCTCCTCACCAAGTCTCTGTTCTTATGTTTATCTGTGTTCCTGTGTCTCTCTGTGCATAATTCCCGTGGCCACTCTCTCTCTGGTACTCTGTCCTGGCGCGCTCGCGCCTCTCCACCATCTCTCTCCCTTCCTCCGCCTCTCTCTCTCTCTCTCTCTCTGTCTCTCTCCTCTCTCTATAACCTCTACTCTATCCTTCTCTCTCTCTCATCTCTCTTCTCTCGTCTCTCCGTCCTTCCCTCGCTCTCTCTCTCTCTCTCCTCCTCCCAGTACTGTTGTCTGTGCGGCTTCCTGCCTGCTTCTCTCTCTGCTTCTGGATCTCTGATCTCCTCTCTCTCTTCTCTCTCTCTGCTCTCTCATTATCTTCTCTTCTAGCCTCCAGACTATGTGTGTGAATGTGTTCGCCCTTCTCTATCTCGCTCCTCTGCTTGTTCCTCTCTCTCTCCTTCTCTCTCTACTCTGTCTCTCTACTCTACTTTTTTCCTCTCATATCTCCACCTCTCCCCCAGACTAGCTGTATGGCATGCTGTCGACTAGCTCTCTGTCTCTCTCTCTTCTCTCGCTCGCTCTTCTCTCATTCTCTCCTCTCTCTCTCTCCTCTCTCTCTCTCTCTCGAGCCTCTCTCGCTCTCTTATCATACGCCTAACCGTCATGCTGAGTAAGTTTTGTTTATTTTCCCTTCTCCGTCATTTCACGTATGCACGCACGAACTCCACCACTAGAATCCAGCTACGGAGAACTTGTGGGCTATCCTACAAATATTTTATTTGCCCTTCCGTCGGGAGCTATAAGATAAAAAATATCAAGTGGTTTTTGTTTCTATCTTCTTCTGTCTCTTTTGGCTCGGTTCTCTCTCTCCGTGTTTTATCTAATTCTATCGTATAATCTATATGTCTGTCTATCACTATCTATCTATTATCTATTATCATCTATCTACTATCTGTCTGTCGGCTCAATCTCGGTCTTCGCTCTCTCACCAATTCTCTCTTAGTACCTCTCACTCTCTCTCGTCTCTCTGCTCTCTCGCACACACACATATAGCTCTCTCTTCGCTCGTCTAATCTGTGTTAGCATTTGCTATTAAACGGTTTCCGTTCGTATCATTTATTTGATATCCATCCAATTTTTTTTTTTCATTTTCACGACCACATAGCATCGGAAACAGTAAATAATATAATTAAGAACAGGAGTCGATGTTGGAAATATAAACTATTTATCCTGGACTGGTCTGTTCTACCTGTTTGTACTCATCTCTCTCTCTCTACTCTCTCTCTCTCTCTCTCTCTCTCTCTCTCTCTCTCTCTCTCTCTCTCTATCTCTCTATTTCTCCCTTTGTGCGTAATGTATGTCTTGCGGTGGCGCGTTAAACCATTTGAATAGATAGATAAATAATGATAACACTGGAACAGTTTTAGACCACGAGAAAAAACCGATAGGCATGGCAAAGGCAATGGTATTAATCTTGGGTTACTGATTGATCTTTTCCAATCGTTTGTACATGGTTCCTTTTTCCTGGCATCTGCATCAACTTCGAAAAACAAAAAAACACATATCTAATCTGTGTTCTGCAGAAGAAAGATCTCTTTATTTTTCTTTAAAGAGAGAGAGAGAGAGGGGGGGGAGAGAGGGGGGGGAGCAGAGAGTGAGAGAGAGAGAGAAGAGCAAGAGTAGGAGGGAGGGAGGGAGCGAGGGAGAGAGGGAAAGAGAGAGACAGACAGACAGACAGAGACAGAGAGACAGAGAGAGAGAGACGGAGGGGAAGGGTGTGAGTGAGGGAGGAAGGGAGGGAGGGAGAAAGAGAGACAGACAGACAGACAGACAGACGGACGGACGGACGGACGGAGACAGACAGGACCGAGGCAGAGGTAGAGGGGAGGAGAGAGAGAGAGAGTGATAGATAGATAGAGGAGAGAGAGACAGACAGACAGAGACAGAGACAGAAACAGAAAGACAGAGAGAGAGAGAGAGAGAGAGAGAGAGAGAGATCCGACAGGGAGACAGAGACAAACAGACAAACAGGCAGACAGAGAGACAAAAGACACACAGACAGACAGACAGACAACAACAGACAGACAGACAGACAGAGAGAGAGACAGAGAGAGAGAGAGAGAGAGAGAGAGAGAGAGGAGAGAGAGAATTG
>JADBJO010000824.1:45000-52500 GCA_016801955.1 Conus betulinus | reverse complement strand
GAGAGAGAGAGAGAGAGAGAGAGAGAGATGGAAAGAAGACGACGAAGCAGAACAGGGAGGAAGGGGTAACGTCACAGAGAGAGAGAGAGAGACGAGAGAGAGAGAGAGAGAGAGAGAGAGAGAGAGAGAGAGAGAGAGAATCCGGATCACCTTGAGCTAATGGATTCCAAAGCTCAGAGCGCGAACTCGATTTCCACTCGGAAGGTCCCGGGCCCCCCTAGAGAGAGCCGCCTGACGGTTCCGAATTTCACGGGACGATGGCTGGCGCTGTCACCCACCGGCCTCCGGCACCGATCCGACCTGACAGTGCAAGATGTCGGGCCCCGGCCCGGCGAACGGCCCGACAGACAGGCCGGCAGGCAGGCAGGCAGGCCTTCTCTTTTCTGTATGGCTGCTTAAAAGCTTCAAAAGATAATTTCAGGTGGGTTTTTTTCCCTATCTTGGTGAAGCCCGTTTCTAATCATCAAGGAAAACAATGAGAATTAACTCGTAAATTTCACTGTGATGATAGTCAGAACATAGCTATTCTGACTTGAAAACTGTTCTTTACATACGAAAAAAAAAACAGTCACTGACATAGCGAGGGTTTTTTTTTGTTGTTTGTTTGTTTGTTTGTTTGTTTTGTTTTTTTTTACAGTTAATCATTTTCAAGTGGAAACAGATATGATTGCGTGAAACAAACATGCCTTTATGTGAGAAGATATATTTTCACTTTTTAGGTTGGTAGACTATCAAATAGCCAATTTTTAAAATGAAAATAAAACGATAGAAAGCAAAAAGCCGTCTTGTAAGAGAAGCAAGCCACGAGCAATGAAATGGCTTTCTCGTGGAAGTTATTTCCGGATTTCTGCAATCTGTACCCTCGCGTAGTCCAGTAAAAACCTCCGAACACTCTGCATAGTCATATCAACGGCTATTGCTCTAATGCAACTGAGTAATAGGTACGCGTTTTCTTGAGTCATAAGGATCTCTTTTCACAAGTCACAATTACCTGTTTCCACATTAATAGCGCTGTCAGACCGAGAAGCCGGTAAACAAATCACCATGAAGAAACGAACATCAGAAATATTTTGTTAGTAATAAATAGTATCTTTATTCTGTTGGTGGCGATCACATTTCTTCTTTTTTCCCCTTCTTTTTAATTTTTTTTTTTCAAAACAAAACAGTGATTGTAGGCTTTTGAAACTTACCAGTTTCCATATTTTTCAGGGGAAAAAAAAAAACAACAAAAAAGATCTGCTGCTTTGGCTGGCTTGCTTGTCTTGGTTAAAACAAACCCAGTATATTTTTGCCCTTCCCCTCTCTCTCCCTATACGTCGCGATTCCAGAAATGGTTGGGTTTGAAGAAGAGAAAAATTGTGATTTGTGGGTGGTGGTGGACAGCGGTGAGTGGTCATGGTGTGGTTTTGAAAATCTTTTGACTCTCTTGCGAAGATTTTTTTCGCTAGGTAATTTTTCTTCTTCTCTCATCTTTTCTTTTTTTTTCTCTCCTTTTTTCTTCTTGATATTCATTTTTTTTGCCAATAATTTCTTTCTTTCCCTATTCATATATTCATTTACTTTTTTCTCTTTTGCGGTATACCGGCTACTCAATTTACTGTAAAGCCGGTATTATAGTATCCTCACCACGGTAACCACAACCATGAGACGGGCTGTGGGTCATCTCCGCATTGGCAATAAAGTTATTTACGTCCGCTGGAAACAAACAGTCAATCACAGACCAAAACAACCAGTATAAGGTATTCGTGCTAGCCCTTAACCCTGATCCATTCTAATAGCTGAGAGCAATTACTGAGAATTTCAAACGTATGATTTTTAGACAGTGGACGTTTTCGTTTAAAAAGTATCTTTAATAATTTTTTTTGCTGATCGATTTTATGCCTAAAATGTTGGTGTTTTCTAATGTTTCAAGAATGTGTGTGTGTGTGTGAGAGAGAGAGAGAGAGAGAGAGAGAGAGAGAGAGAGAGAGAGAGAGAGAGAGAGAGAGAGAGAGAGAGAGAGAGAGAGAGAGACAATTTGATAGGGAAAGTGTGCTTTTTTTGAGTCCTCGTGTTTCTTTAGGGAAAAAAATGTTGTGGTATGGTTTTAGGGGTATCAATTTATATTGAAAGAGAATTCCCGATCAGCGGTTTGAGTCTTGCATACCGGGCTGTGTTTTTTTCCCATATTTCATTCTCCCTCCCCTCCTTCACTAGACTGAAGTGGTATAAGTGCTCGTATTTGGGGACATGATGATAAACCGATGTGCCTTTTACGGTGGCATTTAGTCGATGTCCCATGAAAGAACCCATGACAATAAATCCTGTTCTCCTTGTCACATTCTGTTGGGGAAAAAAAACAGAAAGCATCTCTCTATCAGATATAGAAAAGTCATACTCAAACAGAAAAGAGAGAAAGAACCATACAATGGAGACGTGCTCTCTCTTTGGGGGAAAGTAGGCCGAATTTCAAACAAAGAAATCTTATAGGACAAGAAAGAAAAAATTTGCCGTTTTTCCCTTTAGGCCTTTAGGGATAATCCCTATACCATTGAAAGCTCTACGCCAGTACATAAACGGCATAGTGGCTTATATACCTGCAAGCGGCAATCGGCTACGGGAAGAAAATGGTGCAGGTCTTTCTTTCTCAGCGCTGAGGCATAACGGATCGACGCTGATAATGTTAAGAGGCCAAGTACCCTCTGTACCTGCAAACAGCTTTTAGCTGCACGAACGAAATTGTTGGGGGTCCTATTGGTATTAGGCCTAAACGAAACGACTCCGACAATATCATTAAGCCCTAGAAACATTACCAATGCATTATCTATATGAGCAGCAGTCGATTACACAAAGTACATGGTACCGGCCTTGTTAGTACTGGGCATGGTTGAGACCTGTTGTCCTTTCGAGGTTCTGTATTTATGTGCCTGTAGAAAGCAGTCAGCGAAGAAAACCATCGTGGGGCCCCCTATCAGGGTGACCTCAATCATATAATTAGGTCCCGGTGACAGAAATGGGCCCAGTATCTACGTGCCTACAAGCATGTGTTGATTACACAAAGTAAATGCTAATGGGCCCCTACGTACTGTGCCTGAACGAGACGACCTCAATAATGTCATTAGGCCCAAATCCCTTAAAGGCCCAGTATCTATATGCCTTTAAGCAGCAGTCAAACTGCACAAAGAAAATAGTACCGGCCCCTGACAGATAAGGGGCGCAAACACGACGATCCCGATCATATCATTAGCTCCCTTCAATATATCCGTCATCGTTAGAGCGTTTGCCTGCAGAGCTGATGGTCGTGAGTTTAAACCACCGGGAGGGGTCAGATTTGAACAGCCTCTCTGTCCACCCAGCAGTAAATGGGTACCTGATTCAGGTCAGGGAAGGTTAAGGCGGTGGACGACGGATGGGTTGAGTTCCCGCCTTTCACCATGCCGTGTCCAACACACGGTAAGCTCCTAACTGTTCATTGGCCCTACGGTCATTTGGCGAAAGAATTTACACTTTTTTAACCGTTAAAGGCTCAGTACCTATGTGTCTTTACGCAGCAACTGACTTTACGAAGAAAACTGTTCTGGGCCTTACTTGTGGGCTCAAATAAGATCACGCCCATAGTGTCCCCAGTAACGTCAAGGGCCCAGCTCCCACTGGCCTGTAAGCAGTAATCAAACTAAACGGAGAAAATAGTAAAGGATCCTCTTTGCCATTGGGCCCTAAATTGACGACCCCGAAAAAAAAGACTCAAAATATTGAATAGAAACATGACTCTTCTCAATTCACAGCAAAACATTGTCCCGAAGAGGAACATGGACTCATCTACTCCTCTTCCTTCCTTCCTTCCTTCCTTCCTTCCTTCCTCGCCCCAACCCACTCTCACTCCTTCCTTCCTTTCTATGACGTCTATTATATAGTGTAGTGAGTCCTCTCAATGCCGACATTCAGGAATCTTGGGACACTGGCCCTGGACTAGGGTTCGCTTTGTACTGACAGCGAATTAGAAGCCCGCAGCTTCATATGCACAGTGACACTACAAGCCTACTCACTGTCTGATAATCTGAAGGTGTCAGGTTCTGAATTCGAAATCAGATCAGTATCAGTCCCGGGACCCGGATCTTTCGAGGGAGTGGGTTTTCATTGGGATAAAAAGCTGCTAACAGACAAAACCTCTCCCTACCACCACCAACAGTACCTCCACCACCACCACCAACAACAACATCAGCAGGAAAGCTACAGAAAATCGAAGTACTGATATCATTGGGAGGACGGGGAGGGGATATGACGGGGGTCGGGAGGAGAGGAGGGATTACAGGAAGGGACGCCGGTGACGAACCGGATCGTATTATCGGAGAGTCTTAATGAGGAGGTCTGCTTGTTGTAAAGGCCCAAAGGCCCTGAAAACAGCCCAGACTGGGGACCAAGTCGTCAAATATCGACGAGGACACGCAGACAGATTGGAAGCTATGGTTTTCCGTCGACAGCATTTCACGAAAACAATTTCGGGCATTGACGTTAGATCTCAAGAACTTCTGGACATCCTTCCGAACGGGACCTCAGTCAGCAAAAGGTGTATCTTCCTGCTACAGAATCAGACAGATGCCAGTATACTACGATGTGGCGGCCGAGAATATTCAATGTTCTATCCACAGCAGACAAAGTATTCTTAAGAGACGCCTAATGGGGCGTTCGTCTCCCATCTCCTGAAGCTTATGCACTGTCTGTAAGATGCTTTGATAAGCTGTTGTTTTCGTTGAAAATGCCGTTTTTTTTTGTGACTACCTACCTCAGGTCATGTAACAGTCAGGGAGACACCATGCAAGAGGACTGGAGGTATGGAACCTATCTATCACAACACCGACACGACCAGAACAGCAACACATTAAGATGGGCATCAGAAATGGCCATTTTTATACTGAACGTCATCGAGATTCGAATTTGCAATGTCTTACCTGAAAACTTAGCGCTGCACTGCTAACCCAACCAGCCAAGCAGCCTGTCTGATCTGTCAGTTAAGTTCTGGTTGAACAGGGCTGACAAAGTCAGTCGCCCGATCGCCCTTGGTCAGGGCAAATGCAGGTGCGCGAGTGGATCTTAACGCTGAGTAGCCCGTAAGGCGACTCGCAAGAATGTTGTCTGTACCAATCATTCCTTTTCTATGTCTGAAAATTTCTGAAAACTTACTGCTTTCGTGTTCATGTTGAACAATTTAGTAATGGGTGAGCACAAGAGTAGGCTAACAATTCCTCCATCATTGCATAAATGCTTACATTTTCATCTGGAATTGCCACCGACTTCGTCATTTTCATTCCATGCACACGAGGCTGCAACAGTTAAGCCAAGAGTAGTCCCGTCGGCTTCACAATTATTTCAAGTTGCAGTATCCTTAAGTTGATGTCATCCGGCCAACTACTATTTGTTTGTGAGCTCAATTGCTGCAAGTTGTCGCCATATTTGTCAGCTGACCACCAAAGTCTTCACTCAGGTATTATGATACGACATGAACGTCTGAAAAGTATCTGAAGAAAAAAGGTCTGAAATGAGTAAGTAGGAAGAAGGAAGATGAGGCGGATTTAAATGGCAATAAATGGTCCCAGAGTGTGGTCGTCTGCATTGAAAACGATTCCGTTATTTTTTCCAGCAACAACACTGGGGCAGCTTGGTCGGATTTTCCTACTAGTCTTGAACTCACTTTGTTTACAAAATTTAATGTCAAAGCTTGCCGCTCGTTGAAGAAAAAAAATCTGTGGCGATATCTTTGAAATCTTAGGCTAGTCAAAACTTTGACGCGCTAGAGGAATTTTCCTATGCACTTGCCTGGCTGGCTAAAGAAATTGTTCAAACTCCTCCAGTCCTGTTTAGCATCCACACCAACAAAGGTCATATGACAGGCGGGGATAGTCATCCAAAGAGTAGGGGATTTGGGGTTCTGTCTCACAACACCTTTCGAGAACAATGAAGATGACTATTTTCAAGGTGGTCTCCAACGGGATTTCGAATCCTCAATGTCTGATCTCGAATTAGGAGAGCTACTATGCTTTTATCTGACGATAGCATAGGAGAGAGGGTAGACAAACAGACTGGGTAGACGTATAACGCGAACATCGGCCAGTGTCGTTAGCGTGCGTGCAGGACTTACAGGCTCGCTGAAAAGGCATATGGGAATCCACTTCCACTAAAAGACGGACATTCACCATTTATTGGCGTAATAAGGCAATGTTTTTTGCGTACTATGTCACAAAAGTCTTTCGTGACTTCTTCTGCGACTGACAAAAAAAGGAGGGGGGGGGGGGGGGGGGGGGGGGGGGAGGGGGGGAAAAGAAGGGGGGGGGGGGGGGGGGGGGGGGGGGGGGGGGGGAAGTTCAGCCTACTCTACATATATCAACACACACACACACGCGCGCGCGCGCACGCACGCGCGCGCGCACGCACGCACGCACGCACGCACGCACACACACACACACACACACACACACACGCACGCACGCACGCGCGCGCGCACGCACACACACACACGCACACACACACACACACACACACACACACACACACACACACACACACACACACACACACCACCCCAAAAATTTAAAACAAATATTGAACATGTCGACAAACTTGAAAATCACCGTCATTAAGATGTCTCATCTATTTATGGGCAGATTCTATATATCTGTAAGCATCGTGTTCATCATCATCATTGTGTGTGTGTTCATGCATACTTAAAGGTATCTCTCAGTAATCTATCATCTACGATCAGATCTTTATGCAACGCTGTGTCCTTTTTTTTCTCTCCAAACAACAGCTAATGGCTTAAATCAAGTTACAATTCAAAGTATCGTTTATGTCACCTCTTCTGATAGATCTCTGCATAGCTAGCAATAGTTTCATTAGGTTTCTCATAGATCCACAAACAGTCCAAAATGTATTTCAGTCTTCACTGCTGACGGATCGTCCTTCGTTTTAACATTTTTTTGTTCATAGTCACATTAATTCTATTGGTTTAACAAAACATTTTCCTCTTGCAGTGAAAGTTATTTTTTCCCATAATACACATACCACAGTAATAATTCACTATTCACTCAAAGACACTGAATACAAACGTCTTCAATAGATATAATTTACAAATGGAAAAGTCATTACAGTGGTACAAAGGGACATACAGCGATATAAAAGTTCCTACACCTTGTGTGTGCAATAGCATACACTAAGGAGATTTCTAATACCCCCTCTTCTGTCGAGCTGTGTTTGATTGTGACATGCAGAAATGGAAGGTGTGACCTGTAGTGGTTGGACTCAGAATGTGTTTTCTAATTAACGATAGGGAATTTCTTTATTGAAATTCTTCCCCTCATCCTTTATCTCATTAGTTGTGGAAGGAGCAACTTTCCAGTCCCAGTATATTCGTATTTTTTTTTTCTTCTTCAGGACTGTTGAAATACTTTTGAATGGTTCAGGAGTAATTTACGTCAGGCGTATGTGTTTAGAGATGTTTGAGCCCCCGGCTGTTAGAATTCGAAATAG
>JADBJO010000824.1:37500-40000 GCA_016801955.1 Conus betulinus | reverse complement strand
GCATTATCGGATTTTGTTTCTTTGTCCTCGAAGCTTCGGTCCAAAGGTAGCCTCACCAATATTTTAGTATAAACGGTTTTGTTTCTTTGTCCACAAATTTGTTATACAAAGGTGACCTCGCCAACAATTCAGTATTGCTGGGTCTTGTTTTGTTTTTTATCGCAAACCTTTTGGTCTAAAGGTGGCTTTTCCGACATTTCAGTATTATCAGGCTTTGTTTCTACGTTCTGGAAATTTTGGCCCACAGGTGGCCTCGCCTGCGAAGAAAGAATCTCGGTGTATTGTGCTGTACTCCACATTACGCCCGAAATTACTCACTGGTGGCACGTGCACGATCTCTTTCTCCCCCTCCCCCTCCCTCCACCCCTTTCTCCCGAACGAGTAACTCCAGACCGACATCCCTTTGTTTTAAAATCAGTTCCCTACTTCGAAATTTTCAGAATCCCAAAACGGCGCTCATGTCAACCAAAGGGAACTGAATTTCGAATCTGAGTGGAGAAGCGAGGGGATGGGGGTGGGGAGGGAGGAGTGACTCTGGATCTGAGCCAGAACTACTCTCTGCCACATTCCCAAAAGCCACTCCCCGGTGAGTGACTTGGATACATGGTTCAGACACACCCTATCTGGGTCATATAGGCAGTTGCCCAAACTCACCCTCCCTAGATGACAGGGGGGTGGGGGGGGGGGGGGGAGGAAATGGACACATGTCTTCATTCACTTCCTGGGGTGTTTCTGGACCATGTCCCAAATCACGCGCTGGGCAGTGATTTTTGTTTGTTGTTGTTGTTGTTTTTTAAACAGGGTGGGGAGTAGCTCATGCTAAGGCCCAGAATCATCCCCCTCCCCCCCACCCCCAATCTAACCCATGCCCCCCCCCCCCCCCCCCCCCCCACCCTCCATCCCTTAAAGCCAGGAACAATGTACTTTGATTGACATGTTTATCTTTTTGAGACACTTTGAGAATTTCAAGGACAGAAGTGATTTTGGAGCAAAGAATTTCATTGTATTGTGGAAGTTGAATCATTCGGTCCGTCCATCGATCTTCTTCGAACCTTGTTGCCTGCAAAATCGCTGTCTAATTTGGAGCAATTTCAGTCACTCTTCTCCAAGCTGAGGGAACTCACTGATTCGGTCTGTTCGAAGTGCACAAACTTTGCAGTCCCCTTTCAGCGATGTAAACTCGCTCACTCATTTCTTGGCTTGCTTCCTTGTCCCCTCGGTTGATTCTCTCTGAACTCTTGCTTCAGTGGTAATCTGATCCTCTTGGAATAACAGACAATCTCTCTCTCTCTCTCTCTCTCTCTCTCTCTCTCTCTCTCTCTCTCTCTCTCTCATATTTCAATTCCATTAAAATGGAACTCATTCACTTAGTCACCCACTGACTCACTGGCTCCTGTATTTGTTCACTCACTCACTCATCCACCCACTCACTCACTCACTCATTTACGCACTCGCTCACTCGTTAACGAAATTATCTTCATATTCTTGATCCTCTTATATTCCGGTCTTCTATAAACAGTGAGAATTTCCCCTCTCTCCCCCATTCATTTATCTTCAAATGGGACTCATTCACCCATTCACACACCCATTGGCTCATTCATTCACTCGGTCATTCATTTACGTATGTTACACTACACTCATCAGCAGAACGACAACACATTAGTGTGGGTAGGGGAAATAGTCACTTGATAGTGGGTGCCAGAATAATTTGAACTCGCAACATTGGACAGCGATCTCCGTGCTCTTACCAACTGAACCAACCAGCTAAAAACATTTCGTTCTCAGTTGGAAGTTTTTTGTGAGTGCTTTTTGGTTCTTTGTCTTCGGCTCTGGCGATAATGATTACATTTCTTTAAGGGAGAGAGAGAGAGAGAGAGAGAGAGAGAGAGAGAGAGAGAGAGAGAGAGAGAGAGAGAGAGAGAGAGAGAAGCGCTTCATTAGTCGGTCAGTAACACGGCCCGTCAATATTATTGTTACCGTGAGGAAGACTCGGGAGATAGAGGCGAAGAAGAAAGGAGTGATAGGGAGGAAGGGGAGGAGGAGGGGGTGTTCTGGGAGGAGAGAGGGGAGCGAAGGGAGAGGGGAACAGGGAGGAGGGGGGGACAAGAAGTGGGGACGGTGGAAGCTAATAATGGGAGGACGAAGACCCGTTACCTAAGGGGATGAGAGTGACTAATGAATGTTTTAGGGTTTTTCTCTCTCTCTCTCTCTCTCTCTCTCTCTCTCTCTCTCTCTCTCTCTCTCTCTCTCTCTCTCTCTCTCTCTCTCTCTTTTGCGAGTTCGTGAATGAGTGTGGTGCGAGAGTCGTTTCCTTTGAGATGAACGTGAACAAACGAATACATTTTGTTCGTGATTGTGTTGTACTATGCTTGTTTTGTGTTGTGTATTGTGCCATCTAGTGTTGTCATGTGTTGTATTTCACTGTGATGTTATGTTATATGCCGTTGTCTTGTTTCGCGTATTGCACGCTGTCATATTATAATTATAGTGTGAACTGTAT
>JADBJO010000824.1:20000-32500 GCA_016801955.1 Conus betulinus | reverse complement strand
AAATATAAAACTGTCCCATGGGCAAATACGTAGTGCTGAACGGACATTTAGTGTCCACTTTGAACAGTGTTTACAAGTTTCACTATGTAACTGCCATGTAACGACCAAAAAAGAAAAGCTGGCGTGTTACAAACTTTCATGGAGAAAAGGGTTATCGAGTTCCCAGAACAAGGACAAGAGAACAGCTCACAAAAGCAGGGGAAAAAAAAACAGTTGATGAGAGAGAGTAAATAAAGATATAAATGAATTTTGAAAATGCAGAGTCAAAAAGAGTGACAGGAAAGAAGCAGTTACTACTACAGAACTTCCAAAAGGCGGATACTGAAAGAGCCTGTGGCATCCATCATCCACACAGGGACCGTCATAGAGACGTCACATCCTCTCACAACATGGCGGACGCCATATGCATCCGTTCTGTTTAAACCTTAATTTTCGTCGCACATTTCTTGTCGATTTTGTTTGGTAACTGAGAATTTTGCTTTCTGTGTTCCATACCTGGCGGTAGAGACCACGTGGCCTTTTGGCGCGGTCTTACCTTTCACTCTCACAATAATTGTCTCGTCTGACCGCTAGAACTGTCTGGGAAGTGGCACTGCGTAATCTGAGTCGTCCTGCTGATTGATCAGGAGGCGGATCCTGAGGACCGACGGACATGGGAGGAAAGAGTCAGCTTCTGGACAAGCATTTACTCCGTGATGAAACAAAGCCCGTATCAATAACACCTACAGCAACACTCAACATTCTCCCAGATGTGTGGAGCGGATATTTTGTATTATCATTTCAAGAGGTCAGTGCAGAGTTATTATTAAGCACGCAGACAAAACACAGAAAGTGAGGTATTGATTTTGGTCCCCGGTGTGTGTGTGTGTGTGTGTGTGTGTGTGTGTGTGTGTGTGTGTGTGTGTGTGTGTGTGTGTGTGCAGTCTGTGTCTGTCTGTGTATGTTTACGGGAATGGGAATAGGGGTCAGGGGCGGATCACTTCATCCTAAAGTTTGTCATGGTGAGTAAAAGGCGGGAGGGGCAGGGAAGGGGGGGGGGGGCGATTTGTTTTTAAAATGTATACAGTTTTTACATAGTTGCCAAACAGTGACTGACAGATGGTCATGGAGGATGGGGTGGGAAGTGGGGTACTGTAACACATATCAAATCAATAAACAATTATCGTTCAGCCCCAGCATGGCACATACGACGCCACAAGTCCATGGCAATTGAAATGTAGTCAATCAGATAATTAATTTCTGTCAGATCTTACGTCTAATCCACCGTTTAAACAACATGGGATTCCAATATTCCTTTATTATAGGTTCCTTGACACTGTAGTCTATATGGCAATCCCGTGCTATATTTTGTAGTGGTTCCACACCCCACTCTCTTTCCCCTAATCCCCCTCCAACCCTCCCATTTTCTTTCTTTTCTAAAACCATTCATATTCTCTCAAGTTCAGTTTGGAGACAGAAGCAGTGTTGTATGCCTATGGAGAAAGAGGGGGACGGAGAGTTGGGAAAGTGGGAAGGAAGGGGGAGGAATGATGGAGAAGGGGGTGCTTTTTCATGATGATTGTGTATCTGTGTGTGCGTGTGTGTGTATGCGTGTGCCTGTGTGTGTGTGTGTGTGTGTGTGTGTGTGTGTGTGTGTGTGTGTGTGTGTGTGTGTGTGTGTGTGTGTGTGTGAGCAGACATGCTTGTTATTTGTCGTGTGTATTATCGATCAATTCATGAAGTGAATTAGTTAGCTAGTCAGTGACACCTAACATGTCACGACGTCATCATCGCTTGCGATGGACCTCTGATTATCATTATTGTTTCATTATAGTAAGTTAATGATATTCTGAAGTCACGACTTTACTAGGTGCGTGTTCTGTGTACGTGCAGGCTCTGTGTGTGTGTGTGTGTGTGTGTGTGTGTGTGTGTGTGTGTGTGTGAGAGAGAGAGAGAGAGAGAGAGAGAGAGAGAGAGAGAGAGAGAGAGAGAGAGAGCACGTGTGTGTGCGTGTGCATGCGTGCATGCATGCATGCGTGCGTGCGCCCGCACGTGCGTTTTTTGTATGTGTGTAACTGTCTCTCTATCTGTTTGTGTGCGTACCTATGTCTGTGTATATGCATTTGTGTAAGTCTGTGTGTTTTGTAAGGGTATGTGAAATAGTGCATATACGTATGCTTCTGTGTGTGTGCGTGCATGCGTGTGTGCGTGCGTGTGTGTGTGTGTGTGTGTGTGTGTGTGTGTGTGTGTGTGTGTGTGTGTGTGTGTGTGTGTGTGTGTTTGTCAGTACAACTTTGAGTTAATCTGACAATAAATTGGTTTCAGTCAGTCAGTCAGTGTGTGTGTGTGTGTGTGTGTGTGTGTGTGTGCGCGTGAATTCGAGCACAATTACCTTGAATTCGAGCACAATTACCTTTTGGTTTTTGTTTGTTTTTTGTTTGTTTTTGTTTTTTTTTTTTTTGATTCGTGTATTGACTGAGTCAGTGGTTCGTTTATTCGTTCGTTTATTCATCTATTATCCATTTCACTTATTGCTTTATTTGATCATGAAGAAGAATGGAAGTGAGGATGTCAATCATGAAGAAGGATGAAAGTGAGGATGTCAATCATGAAGAAGGATGAAAGTGAGGATGTCAATCATGAAGAAGGATGAAAGTGAGGATGTCAGTCATGAAGAAGAATGAAAATGAGGATGTCAATCATGAAGAAGAATGAAAATGAGGATGTCAATCATGAAGAAGAATGAAAGTGAGGATGTCAATCATGAAGAAGAATGAAAGTGAGGATGTCAAATCATGAAGAAGAATGAAAATGAGGATGTCGATCATGAAGAAGAGTGAAAGTGAGGATGTCAATCATGAAGAAGAATGGGGGAGTGAGGATGTCAATCATGGGGGGGGGGGAAAGTGGGGATCTAGTAATAGAGAAGAAGGGGAAGAAGAGTTTTTCATGATTAATGATACTGAATTACATTGAATTGAATCTTTTTCTTTTCCAAATTCTTTTGAAATTTTTTGCACATAAAAACCGTAAGCATTCCATCATCAGGTATTTGTTAATGTCAGTACAATCAAAGGTTAATCTGACAACAAACTTGCTTGGGTCAGTCAGTCAGTCAGTGTGTCTTAAATACCTGCCTGCCACAGTGCTACAGATAAACAACACAGACAAAAAAAAAATATCAGACAAACGTATAGTATATGACAGAGAGAGCAGTAGCAAAGAGACTGACGCCGATCGGATATGTGCTTATCGATAAACCTTCAACAGCAGGCTTTGTCCAGGATGGAAGGAAACACCAAGGCCAGGTCCGTGTCAAAGCCCATCTGTCTATTGACCACCAGCTGGACCAAAAGCAAGCTGGGTGTGGTCATCTTACTGCGCCGTCCACTGCCATCCTGAGCTGTAGAATTGTAATTACCTTTTTCATGCGGTGTCGTGTGTTTAGTTATATCATCCCATGTCATTTTTACCCCCCCCCAGTCACTTCGCCCCTCTTCCTCCTTGGAATGAATCTGGCGGAAAAGAATAACCCCCCCCCCCCCCCCCCCCCCCCCCCCCCCCCAAGTGGGAAGCGTGGGACAGGGGTGCGGTTAGGCTGGGGAAAGGAGGGCTGGCTGGCACTGTCAGTCACTGTTCAGCGCACGACAGCAGTCAAATAACAGATGATTTGTTTCACTGGTTTTATTGAAAGACGTAAAAACAAAAAAAAACACGGCTACTTTGTGAAGTTTTCAGAAAAATCAGTCAAACGAATTTACATGTGAGCGCATACCATTTGTCTTTTTGTCGTTGTTGTTGTTCGTTTGTTTGTTTTAAAAAAAATCGTTAGTTCGAGGAGTTTTGTGTATGGTTTGTTTGGACTTTCTTTCTGGGGAAAGAAAGGGGAGGGGGACGGGAGAGGAATTTCGAACACTTTTGGAGAGCGATGGGAGACAAAGGTACCGTCTAACTACTCATCTTCCTAAACTCTGGTGCATCTCTTCTCAAACTGTTATCCTCTTCTTCGTAAACTGTGGCACTTTTCTTTCTACGCAGTAGTATTTCCATCCTACACGGCGGTATGTCTCTTTCTACGCAGTAGTATTTCTCATCCTAAAAGGTGGTATATGTCTTTCTACGCTGTGGTCTTTCTCATCCTAAAAGGTGGTACGTCTCTTTCTACGCTATGGTCTCTCTCATCCCAAATGGTGGTGCGTCTCTTTCTACGCTATGATCTCTCTCATCCAAATGGTGGTGCGTCTCTTTCTACGCTATGGTCTCTCTCCTCCTACACGGTGGTACGTCTCTTTCTACGTTGTCGCACTTCTCTTCCTAAGCTGTGGCACTTCTCTTCCTTTGCTGTGGATCCCGTCTTCCTCACCTGTGGTACTCTTTACGCTGTTGTGCTCCACTCCCTACGTTTCATACTCTTAGATCCTCTTACTACGCTGTGGACTCCTCTTCCTACGTTATGGTACTGCTCTTTTTTTTTACGGTGCGGATCGTTTTTTTTTTCCCCTTGTGCTATGGTATAGTTTTTGTTACGCTGTGACGTTCCTTTTTTTGTGGTAACTTCTTCCTGCGCAGTAGTAATCCCTTTCTACGCTATGGTACTCCTCTTCCTATGTGTTTTTTTTTTAGGCTATAATACTCCTCTTCCCACGCTGTGGTGCTCTTCTTTTTACGCTTTGGTACTCCTCTTTCCATGTTGAGGTACTCTATTTCTACGCTATAATACTCCTCCTACGCTGTGGTACTCTCTTTTCTTGTTATTCACGTTGTAGTATTCTTCTTCTAATGATAGGGTACTTCCCTTCCCTAAGCTACTTTGTGGTAGTCCTCTTTTTGCCCTGCGGTAGTCCTCTTCTTCTTCTGCTAGGGTACTTCTCTTCCTAAGCTACTTTGCGGTGGTAGTCTTCTTCTTCTAATGACAGGGTACTTCCATTCCTAAGCTACTTGTGGTAGTCCTCTTTTTGCCCTGCGGTTGTCTTCTTCTGATAGGGTACTTCCCTTCCTAAGCTACTTTGTGGTAGTCTTCTTCTTCTAATGATAGGGTACTGGTACTCCTTCTTCCTAAGCTACTTTGTGGTAGTCCTCTTCTTCTAATGATAGGGTACTCCCTTCCTAAGCTACTTTGTGGTAGTCCTCTTTTTGCTCTGCGGTACTCATCTTCCTATGCTGTGCTACTCATCGTTTAACGCTTTCGTACTCCTTTTCCTATGTTGTGGCAGTTCTTTACTTATATACTGCGGGCACACCGCTTCCTGCACTGTGGTTTTCTCTTTTACGATATATAACCTCTTCCTACGCTGTAGCACTCCTCTTTTTACGCTATACACACCACTTTCTACGCTGTGGCATTCCTCTTTTTACGCTATACACACCTATTCCTACGCCGTGATATTCCCCTTTTTACGGTAAAAGTACACCTTTTCGTACGCTAGGGAACTTCTCTTTCACGCAGTAGTACTCCTCTTCGTACGCTGAGGTACTCCTCTTTTTATGATGTGGTACGCCTCGTTCTATGCTGTAGCGCTTCTATGCTGTAGCGCTTCTCTTTCCATGCTGTTATACTGCTCTGTAAAGTACTCCTGTACTTGCGCAACAGTGCTCCCCTTTCTAACGTTGTAGTTCTCCTCTTTTCACGCTGTGGTGCTCCTCTCCCTACGTTGTGGTATTCCTCCTCATACACTGTAATGCTATTTTTTTTTTACGCTGTGGAACTTCTCCCTATGCTTCAGTACTCATCTTCCTACTCTTAAGTATTTTTTTTTTTGTGCTGTGATACTTTTTTTTCACTCCTCTTTTTGGCAGTACACCTCTTGTTCATTACATGTCTTGATACTCCTCTTTTTACGCAGTAGTAGTTTTCCCGCGCTATGGTACCCGTCTTTTTCACTTTTGTAGTGCCTTTTTTCACTTTTGTAGTCTTCTTCCTATACTGTGGTGCTGTGATATTTTCCCACGCCGTTGTACTCCTTTTTTTTCACGCTGTGATATTCCACTCCCTTACCCTGTACTCTTCATTTGACAATATTATGGCATTCCTCTTCTTACGCTGTAGTATCCCGTTTGAACGTTGTGGTGCGCTTCTTCCGTTGTAGATTCCTCTTGCTGTGTGGGAGGTATTGGTTTTTACAAGCGATGGCAGGCCTCTCCCTACTCTGTGACACTCCTCTTCCATCGCTGTTCTGCATAAGGCCACCACCACAGATTCCCCTGCTACATGGCCAACTTTACCTGACTCCAGCGTGCAAAGATTCGTTTCTCTCTGAATTTTCTTGTTGTTTTTGTGTGTGTTTTTTGTCTTTTTTCTTTTTTTTTTTTTTCTTTTTTTTTTTTTGGGCGGGGAGCGTCAATACAAGAATTACCTCCCACGGAAGACACGCTTCTCTCTCTCTCTCTCTCTCTCTCTCTCTCTCTCTCTCTCTCTCTCTCTCTCTCTCTCTCTCTCTCTCTCTCTCTCTCTCTCACCACACACACACACACACACACACACACACACACACACACACATGTGTCTGTCTGTCCGTCTGTCTGTGTCCGTCTGTCTGTATGTATGTATGTATGTATGTATGTATGTATGTATGTATGTATGCATGCATGTCTGTCTGTCTGTATATATGTATGTATGTGTATGTACATATATATGTATGTGTGTGTCTGCACTCCAAAGAAGTCTCACTTGGAATGAAATTTGGCACATGGCCCCTCTCAGGATCAGCTTCATTCTCAGATCTGCATATGACCTTCTGCCCTCAAATGCAAACCTGGTGAAGTGGGGAAAAACAGACGATCCTGCATGCCCCCTCTGCCATGAAAAAACAAACAGTGGAGCATGTCCTAAGCTCATGTAAAGTAGCCCTGGCTCAAGGAAGGTACACATGGAGGCACAACCAAGTGCTCAAAGAGATTGTACAAGCAGTCTGGGCTAGTACCAACACCACAAAAGGGAAGATCAGGACTCTAAAAGCACCAGCAACATTCTTCACAGCAGGCAGTAGCAAATCATGGCCAAGAACAACAGTGCCACTCGGAACATGCAGGCAGAGTCTGCTGGACGGGGCAGATGACTGGGAGTGTACTCTAGACCTCCAAGAATGGAAAAGTTACCCAAAGATCATCAGCAAGAGTGACATGAGACCAGACATAGTGGTCCACTCTCAGTCAACCAAGCAGCTGATCATGATCGAGCTCACGGTGCCATATGAGAACAGAATGGAGGCAGCTCAAATCTACAAGACTGAAAAGTATGCTGATCTGGCAAACAGCCTGAGGAGAGAAGGCTATCAGGTCAAAGTCCTCACTGCAGAAACTGGAGCAAGGGGGTTTGTAGGAACGTCTGCATACAGCTTCATGAATCAGCTCTCAGTTTGCAGGAAGGGAAAAAACCAGAGCCCTGAAAGCAATAGCAGAAGCGGCAGAGGTGTTCAAGTTGGATCTGATCAAGGAGGAACAAAAGTGAACTTCATAAGGCTTAAATTTCCCTACAAATATCAGGTGCCCAAGTGGCTCAGTGGTTAGAATGCGAGTCATTAAGTGGGAAATGAGCATGTCCAGAAGGTCATGGGTTCGAATCCCAGCCATGGCTCGTCCCAAGATGGGGAAAAATAAAGGCAGCAGAGGGACATCCGGAGTCATGAACCGGGTGTGGCCCAACCACCTACAGTGTCAGGAGATAAGGGCCGAAACACTTGCTTGAAGGGGGCTTCTCTTCTGAGGACTCTCTGCTGCCACGCTCTCCACGAGTTTCTTTCAACTGTGTACGTGTATGTCTGTGTCTCTATTTGTGTGTCTGTGATTCTGTAGATATATATATATATATAGGCCTATATGTGTGTGTGTGTGTGTGTGTGTGTGTGTGTGTGTGTGTGTGTGTGTGTGTGCGGATTGATAGAGAGAGAGAACTATTGATACATAGCTATAAATACAGATGTGCGTATACATATATAGTCTACGCTATATTCCACTTCTGTTAATTTTTTTTTTCCTTTTTAAGAGTTTTGTCTTTGTCCTCACTAGACTGACTTCCCAGCCTTTCTTCCCTCTCCTTTGTGGTGGGGGACCATTTCTGCATGTCTGCATGTGCCAGTCTGACCTGCAAACAAAGGCTAGTTCCCCATGAAAGGCTTTTTTCTATAAACGTTTTTATCTTCGTCTGTATTGGACTGATCTTTCAGGAAGAGCCCTGTCTTCAAGAGACTTGTCTTTGCCGGGATGTTGTTCATCTGTGTTTACACTAACCTGACCTCCGGTAAAGAGTCACTCCCTTTAAAATCTTGGCCTTTTTTTCTTTCTTAATCATTGATATTCTGAAGGTCTGTATTGAGAGGTTCTACCATCTGTTTTGTTTATACTGTTGGGGAAGCAAGTATCCTGTACCCGTGTGAATCAAAATACAGAAAGAACGATTGTTGACGGCTGGGTCCTTTATTTTTTTTTTCCGTGACGTTTCTGTTTCAGTGTCATCAAGGGGGCGGTACTGCGTGTGGACCAGCACACATGCGCTTTACCACATGTGTTGCCATGAGACCACAACGAGCAGAGGTAACATGGTGATCAATAAATGAGTGAATAAATATAAAAAAAAAATAATAAACTTAAAAAATAAAGATTTGGAAAGAGGGTCACATGAACCGGAGTGAACAGCTGTATTAACCCAGTATGCTGGTCAAGCCATAAATATCTAGCTAACAGGTTATGTGCCACTGCTCTGTGTGTGTGTGTGTGTGTGTGTGTGTGTGTGTGTGTGTGTGTGTGTGTGTGTGTGCTAATTGTTCAATAGATAGATAGATAGATAGATAGATAGATAGACAGACAGACAGACAGACACACGTAGATAGATACGGAGAAGGAAAGAGAGAAAAAAGCTGATCACACATACATACATACATACATACATACATACAAGCATGCATGCATGCATGCGCGCATGCATGCATGCATGCATGCATACATACACATACACACACACACATACATACATACACACACATACACACACACATATATACATACATACACACATACATACACACATACATATATATATATACATACATACACGCATACAAGCATGCATACGTACATACAAGCATGCATACATACATACATACATACATGTAAAAGGACGTATAAGCAAACCTTCCTTACTAATCCTTGCAAGTAGTCAGAAATATCCCTGGGTGGAAAATCAGAGTGGAGGAGGTGGGAAGTGGGAAGTGGGGTATATATATATATATATATATATATATATATATATATATATATAGTCTTTAGACTATTGAAATATGAACCTAAGAACAGCACTGGAAGCAGGAAGAAGAATAGAAAGAGAAAAATAACTTGGTACAACCCACCATGATGGCAGGGTAAAAACGAATATTGGCAAAGAATTCTTCAAGATACTAAAAGAATCGTTCCATATAGATCACAAACTCTTTAAAATATTCAATAGGAACACTATCAAACTATCTTACTCATGTATGCCAAACCTTAAGAAAATAATTGACACATCTAACAGAAGGAAAACCAATGCTAAGAATGAGGGTGACAAACGGAAAACTTGCAATTGCGCTACCAAGGAGCAATGCCCTCTGAACAACCAGTGCCTCTCTGACAACATTGTATACCAAGCTACTGTGACAACAGATAATAGTAAAGAGACATATATAGGGATTACTGAAAATAAATTCAAAACTAGGTATGCCAACCACAAGCAATCGTTCAAGTATGAAAAATACAGAAACCAAACGGAATTAAGTAAACACGTATAGTATCTTAAGACAGCACATATAGACTTTAATATAACATGGAAAATAGTCAAAAGAGCAGCGGCGTATAACAACAGCACCAAGAGATGCAGCTTGTGCGCACCAGAAAAAATGGATAATCTTGTGTAAGCCCGGCATGGCAACACTAAACACAAGAGTTGAAATGACAGACAGTTGCAGGCATAAAAGGAAATTTTTTTCAGTAAATATAAAATAGCAACCCTAACAGAGCCCCTCATGCAGCACAATCAGCAAAGAAGATTTCACAACCCTGGTAGAGCCCCCCCCCCCCCCCCCCCCCCCCCCCTCCCCCCTTGCACAACACGTGCAACACAATTCTTTCTTCCCTTTCCCTGAATACAATTTCACAACTCCTCTATATATTGAGGCCAAAAGCAAGGGATGGTATGGGATCTGAAGAGAGGAGAATGCCTCGAAACAAATTGTAATCCTGGGTTTTAAGCTTTTACTTTTATCATCATCTTTTAGACCGCTCCCGAATCGGTTGAGCACTTTATCTAAAAAAAAAAAAAAAAAAGTTCAGAAAGTTCATAATTGAATATATATATATATATATATATGATTCTAACACATTCTAACACACCTCATCATCATCATCTCTCTCTCTTTCCTCTCTGTCTGAGATTTTTTCTGGCAGGTACGGTGTCCTGTCCATTGCTTCTGTTATCTCAGAGTTTATAACACCACACACTGCCCATATGACTGACAGTGGATGCACACGCAGACAATGTGTAAAGAACAATAAGGTGTGTTGCTGTGCTTTTCCTCACCAGGGGGTGGAGGGAGAAATGAGGCAGATGAGTTGACTAAGTATTGATATATGTCGGAGATGGGTCACGACTGGTATTCGCTATTTCCCTTTTCTATCCAAGAACAGAGATTGACTGGGTTGTGCTTAACCTTTTTGAGGAGGGAAATAAATCCACAGAGACTCCAACCACTCTCTCTCTCTCTCTCTCTCTCTCCTCTCTCTCTCTCTCTCCTCTCTCTCTCTCTCTCTCTCTCTCTGTGTGTGTGTGTGTGTGTGTGTGTGTGTGTGTGTGTGTGTGTGTGTGTGTACATTTATTTTTCAATTGATATCTATAGTTATGTGTGCATTTTTTTGTTCATTTAGGGTGTTAATCTCTCTCTCTCTCTCTCTCTCTCTCTCTCTCTCTCTCTCTTATATATATATATATAAATATATATATATATATATATATTATATATATCTGTGTGTGTGTGTGTGTGTGTGTGTGTGTGTGTGTGTAAACAAGCTTGCTCTTGTTCTTAGATTGTAGAAATAGAGGGGTGATAAGCCTTCATATCTGCAGATATTTCTACAATCTTAGACACAAGAGCAAGCTTTGTTTATATATTGAATGCTTCTTGCAGTCATTGCAACACCAAGCTGCTCTGTAAGTTGCTGGAATGGTGCTCGGTACTTATCCTTGGAATTATTAGTTTATTGTAATTTAGTCCCTTGCAGATTCATTCCAAGAACTGGCCCTCAGTACTTGTGTCTTAAGAGGTTATCTTTTTATATTTTCTACTTTTCACAAGAAAATGTAGCTGTTTTTACTCTTTCATGATTTTCGTTTGCTTCTTAGGTGGCACCTTTGGTTGGTTTTTTGATAGCTCAGCAAACATACTACGGTATTGCACACCAGCCTTTTTCTGGGATAGCATTCTTCTTAAAATCGTAAAGGCAAAGAAGTCATATTAACACTTTCCGCGGTCGTTGAGGAGAAACAATCAGGTTTCGAAATAACAGTATTTGATCAGAAGTTATGTGTTAGTTCTTCCCCTTTGGATGAACAACAGTATTTGATCAGAAGTTTTTGTGTTAGTTCTTCCCCTTTGGATGTTTCGAAATAACAGTATCTGATCAGAAGTTATGTGTTAGTTCTTCCCCTTTGGATGATGTCATACCATCCCAGTGCCGTCAGGGATAGTGTCTACCTGCCTGCCTGCCAGCAGTTATCGAGCATGTAGATCAAATGGAATTTGCCCTTGACGAGACGACCCCGATTCATAACCGTCAGCGTACTTATGACGTATATCAGGATCGTAGTCATCTTATATATCAATAACTGTTGTGTTTTTTTCACGCTTTCCTAGGTTAGTTTCTCGCTGGATGTCACCATGCCGTGTACTTCGTGCAGGCTAGTATAGCGAGGAAGAGGTGTGGTTATCACACAGCAACGTGTCACCACAACCTGCTTGGCTGTTGTCAGTACTGTCATTATAAAACAGACTTGGGGGGGGGGGGGGAAAATGAATTTCACGGGGAAGATGTAAATTCACTTGCCTGTGTCTGCTGTCCATTTCTGTAGGTTTCTGTCTCTGTCACCCTGTGACGGACATTTTCGTCGGTAAACAGCACGGTGGCTTTCGGTTGGAGTGGCAGGGGGCTGGTCAGTAGTCATTAACCGGAGAATGACATTTGTTTCTCCTCTGCCCTCAATTTCAAACGAGGACGGAGTCATTTTTCTGTAGAGCAGCATTGAGCGTGGTTTCTAAAGCATGTGGAAGACCATCGACATGCATACTGGACGGATTACAGGTGGTACAGGTTCAAATTTATCGGAGTCGCTCAAAACACGTCTGGCAGGGTGCTAGACAAGGGAAGCCACTCCGGGAGAGAGAGAGATTGTCACATTGTATGTGCATCACATGTGCTTGGCGTGTTAAAATCACCACAGTTCCAATCAGCAGTTAAATCATACATGATATTCTACATTCGATGCATGCTTTTAATCATCA
>JADBJO010000824.1:15000-17500 GCA_016801955.1 Conus betulinus | reverse complement strand
ACACACACACACACTTCTACATACAGATTCACACATATCTTTCCGTGTGTGTGTGTCCGTGTGTGTGTGTGTGTGTGTGTGTGTGTGTGCGTGTGAGTGAAGACTCGACGGAAAAGACCAAGGACGATGATTAAAGAACATAGTCTCTAGTTCAACTTTTTTTTTTGTTTAAACCCACTTCATCTGCGATATCAAAACAGAAATGTCTTCAAGGGCTATAACTCGGAAAGCGAACTGTTTCTAATCATGTGCCCTCCATGCATCATAAACAGGAACATTCTCCGATTGGTGTACGAAAGGAGCGGTATTCTCACTCTCCCGCGCCACGCAGCTTTGCCGCCGTCTCGTTGTACGGTGTCGCGGTAATTATGCAGCCCTGTACATAATGAGCAAGCAAATACAAGGGTGGGACAATGGTTGTAAAGTATCCAGCCTGGGTAGCGTCTTGTTTCCAAATGAATGTACAGCTAACAAAAAATAATGAAAGTTAAAAATGTCTGAAACTAGAGGGGGGGGGGGGGGGGGGGGGGGGAGCCTCATAGGATATGACTTTGTATCGTAGCGACAAAGCTCAAAACTGAGAGAATTAAGTTACACCGAACGACTACAAGCGAAACAAAGGAAAAAGAAGAAGAAAAAAAAAAGCATAATAATACAGTTGCCGTATTCCCCCCCCCCCCCCCCCCCCCCCCCCCCCCCCCCCCAGTAGTAAATCTAATTCTGTCTTTCACTTCAGCTCTCGCAAGCAGTCACTCACCTTCCGACGATGAGGGTCCAGTTCGAACTATTTCAGTTTGCTCTTTCAAGGGGAGAGGAGGGGGGTGGGGTGGGGTGGGGCGTGTGTGTGTGTGTGTGTGTGGGGGGGGGGGGGGGGGGGGACTGTCGCTTTTGCATTTACAACCGTTTAACTTGGCATTTCAGCTCGGGGCGTTGGTGCCGCAAACAGTATTCGTTCAGAGTCATGAGGAGTGATTGTCTCACCATGGTAGCAAAAGTTATGTCTGCATCGTTGTTTGCTAATTATTGTGATATTTTGCTCTTCATCAGGCACGTGTGCATGTTTGTGTCCTTTGCATTTTTACATGAGTGTTCTATTTTCTCTTTATTCATCATGTGTGTACTTATGTTCTGATAGTTTTGCTGCTTTTTTTTTTTTTTTTCTATGGTTGGGAAAAAAAGAGTCATGTGACATTAAGCTTATTGTTCTGTAGCATATGGAGTATTGTGCTACATAAATTTGTCCTTTATTATTATTACTATTGTCATAATCTTTTCTTCTTTTTCTTCTTCCTCGTCTTCTTTGTTGTTGTTGTTGCTGCTCTTGTTATTTTTATCATCATTACTATATTATTGCTGTTTGTTATTGTTATCATCTTTAACATTACTGATAAAAGAATAACTCATAATACGTTAAACTGATCATGATTTGAAAGCATATATATATATATATTATATATAAGCTGAACAATTAAGTAGTGGAGGAAAACAAATGCAGGTTACTATTCTTCCATCATTATAGTAATAACTTGGCAAAGATTTGAAATTAAAAGAAATAAAATTGAAGATGAAGAAAATGGGAATATATATATATATATTGAATTATAAACAAAGCTTGCTCTTATGTCTCAGATTATAGAAATAGGGGGTGATACGCCTTCCTATCTGCAGTGGTAGATGACTCTGCCTAACTAACAGTATGTTCTTGAGTGGGGTGAATGGGGAATAAATGTTGCTTCTCAAAATGAACCTTCAGCAAGCCTATAGTCTTCAAAAGCGGGAGACCATCTCCAATGGGGAGAAAGCTCACTAACATATAACTCCTGGTCAGATACCGGTATTTCGGAACCTGATTGTTTCATCCTCAGTGACCGCGGAAAGTGGTAATTTGACTCCTCTGCCTTTTCGGTTTTAAGAAGAATGCTATACCAGAAAAAGCTGGTGTGCAATACCATAGTATGTTTGTTGAGTTTTCAAAAAACTAACTAAAGGTGCCACCTAAGAAGCAAAGAAAATCATGAAAGATCAAAACAAGCTACATTTTCTTGTGAAAAGTAGAAAATATAAAAATATAACCTCTTAAGACACAAGTGCTGAGGGCCAGTTCTTGGAATGATCCGCAAGGGACTAAATTACAATGAAACAATAAATTCCCAAGGATAAGTACCGAGCACCATTCCAGCAACTTACAGAGCAGCTAGGTGTTGCAATGACTGCAAGAAATATTATAAACAAAGCTTACTATATTATTGCTGTTGTTATTGTTATCATCTTTAAACATTACTGATAAAGAATAACTCATAATACGTTAAACTGATCATGATTTGAAAGCATATATATATATATATATATATATATATATATATATATATATATATATATATATATATGCACTGAACGATACATCTACAAAATTGCAGTCAAATCAAATGACAGATTCAACATTGACTTGTAAAAGAAAATACTGACAGGAGGCAAGGGAGACGGGACTAGGGGAAGATGG
>JADBJO010000824.1:2500-7500 GCA_016801955.1 Conus betulinus | reverse complement strand
AGCTCTTCTGTGTGTCAATATGACCAGCGCTTGACACATAACAATGTACGATCATCAGAGCTTCAAAATCAAATCTAGTGGGACGAATAATTATCGGACACAAAATCTAAAAAGATTTTTTTTTATTATTCAACGAGAGGGAAAAGAAAGAGGCACTGGAGGAAAAAAGAAAGAAAGAAAATGGGATTTAAAAAAAAAAAAAAAGAAAGAAAGAAAGAAAAAGAATAGGGAAATCATGGGCAGAAGAGTGAAACATCACGAAACATGAAAAATGAGAGAGAGAGAGAGAGAGAGAGAGGAGAGAGAGAGAGAGAGAGAGAGAGAGAGAGAGAGAGAGAGAGAAGAGATTAACACAATAATGAAACATCATCCGAATTATGACAATCGTTAACAACTAGGATCTCTCTCTCTCTCTCTCTCTCTCTCTCTCTCTCTCTCTCTCTCTGGCACGCGCGTGAGGTTACATAGTAAAAACAGATCACTAAACGCAATGGTCCGTCGCAACACAAGGGAAAGAAAGACCCGCGCAGTTCCAAGTCGCGCGCGGCGGAAAAAAGAACAGAAAAAAAAAAGGGATTACGGGCTGCGGTATTGAATGGCTCTCTGCTCGCTCAAATCTATAAAATGACGTCTCCGGTTGTAACATGTCTCTCATTCCTCCACGGCTTAGATGACAGGTTTCTTGTGTGTGTGTGTGTGTGTGTGCGTGTGTGTGCTGCGTGTGTGTGTTTGTGTGTGTGTGTGTGTGTGTGTGTGTGTGTGTGTTTGTGTGTGTGTGTGTGTGTGTGTGTGTGTGTGTGTGTGTGTGTGTGTGTGTGTGTTTCTTTTTGAATTTGCCTTTTTAAATTTAATTCAGTGTATTCCATTTTCATATACGTATGTGTTTATTTATTAGTTTGTTTATTTACTTATCTACTCGTTTATTTATTCATTCATTCATTTGCTCAAATATCTATAGTGAAACAATCGTGTGCAAAATGACAATAAAAGTGATTAGTGTGGAATGGCTTTTAATTCCTGCTGCTATTGCAACTAATGCCCTCTTTGGATGATGATGATGATGAAGATGATGACAATGATAATTATGATCATGATACTACTGGCCTCAACTCCTGATGTTCTTTACTGCTCTCTCTCTCTCTCTCTCTCTCTCTCTCTCTCTCTCTCTCTCTCTCTCTCTCTCTCCTCTCTCTCCCCTCTCTCTCCTCCTCCTCTCTCTCTGCGTGAGAGAGAGAGAGAGAGAGAGTGTGTGTGTGTGTGTGTCAAATTTGAGTGTTCGTGTGTGCATCTGTGCCTCTGTGCGTGTGTGTGTGTGTGCGTGTGCGTGTGTGTGTGTGTGTGTGAGAGAGAGAGAGAGAGAGAGAGAGAGAGAGACAGACAGAGAGAGAGGGAGAGAAAGTGTGTGTGTGTGTGTGGGGGGGGGGGGGGTTGAGTCTTTGTGTGTGTCTCCGTGGGTGTATGATTATGCGTTTTTGTATTTGTGTGAGTCTGTGGTTGTATCATGTCTCTCACTCTTCCATTGTTTAGATGGTCCTTGTGTGTGTGTGTGTGTGTGTGTGTGTGTGTGTGTGTGTGTGTGTGTGTGTGTTTGCTTGTGTAAGTTTGCTTGTAAGTATTGCTTTGAAGGATCTCTCTCTCTGTCTCTTGTCTCTCGTATCTGTGTGTGAAATCTCCCCTCCTCCCCTCTCTCCTCTCTCTCCTCTCTCTCTCTCTTCCTCTCTCTCTCCTTTGTCTCTCCTCCCCGCCTCTCTCTCTCTCCTCTCTCATCTCTCTCTCTCTCTCTGTGTTGTGTGTGTTGTGTGTGTGTGTGGTGTGTGTGTGTGTGTGTGTGTGATGAAAACTCTCAAATACTCAGAGCATCAATCAGTTATTCAAATCACCTCTTATGGTGTTGGCCTTTCAACCTGACCTAACTAACTGAACAGATAACTAAATCCCGCCAGTTTCTGACACCATGGGACAGACGAAGCGATGGGGTGGGAAGAGAAGTCGGAAAGGAGGAGACGGGCAGGGACGGGGGGGAGACACAGGGGGGGGAGGGTTGGACGCCCACCGAGAATGGACGGACGAAGAGCTATGGTCATTGTCGAGTCATCCTTTGGTGGTCAATAGGTAAGATCCGTTGAACGAGGGTCAATTATCACTGTACTCTCCGAGAGTGGCTGGCCGACCCACCGGCCTCGCGGACACAACAGGACCGGGACACTGGCTGTTAATAGTGATGAGAGAGAGAGAGAGAGAGAGAGAGAGAGAGAGAGAGAGAGAGAGAGAGAACAAACGCCAACCAAATATCACACACACACACACACACACACACACACAACACACACAACACACACACACACACACACACACCACACACACACTCCACACACACAGTGAGCTAAGAGACAGAAAGAGTCAGCCAGCCAGCCACCAGCCAGCCAGACAGATATACAGAGACAGAGAGACAGACAGACAGAGACAGAGACAGATACAGAGAGCGGCTGATGAATACAATCAATGACGAAAGCTCAGACAGTGAGAAGAAGAACAAGAACACACACACACACACACACACACACACACACACACACACACACACACACACACACACACATACACGCGCGCGCGCGTGTGCGCGCGAACGTGCTCTTGCGCGCAAACGCCCGCGCTCGATGACACACACACACACACACACACACACACACACACACACACACACACACACACACACACACACACACACACACACACGCACGCACGCACGCACACACATACACCAATCAACCAAGCAAACTAACAAACAAACAAAACAAATAAATAAAAAAAAAAAATAAACATAACTCACCCCCATTCTTGCAGGGGATGTATAGAATTCTCCGTGGCTCCCCCCGACTGCACTTCTCCATCGGACCCAAGCGAAATCCCTTCGCCTTCACCCAGAACCGAAACTTGGAATTCTCGGCCGAGGTATGCTCCTCCCCAGTTAGAGTGCGAACGATGCGTTCATACTTCTTCCTGGTCACCGTCTTGGTCTTGCCACTGTCGCCGTAGTTCTTCAGAGCCCACGCTTGGAAAGCACTAAACATCTCCTCGTTTAGAGGCTCCGAACTGGAAGACGAGGACGATGAGGAGGTAGCCATTGGTTCGGCCATGTTTTCGTTTTTTTTCTTTTTTTTTTTTTCTTTTTTTTTTAATTCCAATAAAATCCGCAATCTGAAAGGCCTCGACAGATACAGGCTTTTTAAACTGAACGATCCAGAGCCGCTACATATACCTGGTTAGAATTTAAAGTCGTAACTGGTTTCACTGTCGGAGTCGTAGAGCAAGTCAACGGTGAGCTGGGAGGTGAACATAGGTGTATTCCCTTTCTGGACGTTTTGTAGAAGCTCGACGGAGATGTTCTCCTTCCACTAACTCAACGTCCGAATGATCTGGTCATACCTCTTTCTCGTCACTGGCGCCCTGGTCATGCTGTTAGTTCGCCGTCTTCTTCAAGACCCGGGGATCCCGGGAGGGGTCCCGTCTCGGGTCACTGTCCCAAATCCCTGACCGTGGATAGTAAGTAAGAGGATCAGTGGATGGGTCAGGTCGCCTCCCAGACAAGCACACATACATACACCCGCGCGCGCGCTCATATATTCATCAGACACGCTGTGTTTACTGTTTCCTACAAAGACGTGTCTTCGTCCGTCCTCCGTCCAGCCACCGTCTCCTGCCGTCAGGGAGCCGAACAAAGTTCTGGGAACCGGCTGGGCCAGCCAAACTCCAGGCCCACCACCGCTGACTGGCTGGTAGAACAGTGAAGAGAACAGACTGAGTGAGAGAGAGAGAGAGAGAGAGAGGTGGAGAGAGAGATAGAGACAGAGAGTCAGAAGGGGAAGGAGGAGAGGTAGAGGAGCGCCAGAGAAAGCAGGGGTGGGATTCGTAAGGAGCGTGGGGGAGAGGGGATGAGGACCGGCCCGACGAAGGAACACGACCCCGAAGGAGCCAGCAAGCAACAAGTCGTAGACGGGCAACTTGTCAACAACGGTAGGTACCGACCGAATCCCGGACAGGCAGGCAGGCAGGCAGGCAGTCAAGTCAGTCCGTCCGTCGCCTGCCGCTCTCTTGCGCCGCTCCTGGAGTAATGATAATGGTGGTGGTGGTGATGGTGTAGGTGAGGGTGGAGTAGAGGAGCCCAGAGAGAGAGAGAGAGAGAGAGAGAGAGGAGAGAGACAGAGACAGAGACAGAGAGACAGCGAGAGAGAGACCGAGAAGACAGAGAGACAGACAGAGACAGACCGAGAGAGAGACGAGAGACAGAGAGACAGAGAGAGAGAGACAGAGATGGCAGGCCGGTGCCACGGGCACACGTCAGGCGGGCGGGCAAGAGGAGAGGACGTCGTGGTAGGACGGTGGCAGCAGCAGCAACGGCACCGGCACTGGCAAAAGCAGCAGCAGCAGCAGCAGCGACAGCAGCAGGCGACAACAGAAGGAGAGACTCTGGCAGCCGAGAGGGAAGAGGAGGGAAGAGGACAGCGGCCGGGACACGAGGTGGGGAGGGGGGGTGGGGTGGGGTGGGGGAGCTGGGACGGTTGGGGTGGAAAGTACGAGGAGGGAGCCGGAGCACATGAGACACAGGACCGGAGACATACCCAGCCACCAGAACTCAGACTCTTCCTACACCGGTTCCCAGGACCGCACTGCCGAGGAGGCTGCGACAGACTGTGCTGGCGTGGAGTGGTGGGGAAAGAGGGAAGGGGAGGGGGGGGGGGAGAGAGAGAGAGAGAGAGAGAGAGAGAGAGAGAGAGAGAGAGATGGGAAGGAGAGAGAGGGCGAAAACAAGACAGAAGGGGCGTGTTGTGTGTGTGTGTAAGGGGGGGGGGAGGTGATAGAGGTTGGCCGGGGAGAGAAGGGTCGTTTGGATGTGGAGGGAGGGTGGGGTGGGGAGTGGCAGAGAGTGGTGAAGGAAGAGGAGGTAGTATAGATGAGGAGTTGTGGGTTTAGTGGGAGAGAGTTCAGGGGCCCGAGAGAGA
>JADBJO010000823.1:530000-547500 GCA_016801955.1 Conus betulinus | reverse complement strand
TCGTACTGTGTATTTTTACTCCATCTTTGGCTATGTTGCCATAACTTTCTAATTACACCTCTTGGATGATCATGAGAACGAAATCCTTGTAATATCGACAAAGCGAAAAATTAGGCTTCGCATGCAGTGGTCAATGTCTGTATCTCAAGAATGGGTTTAATCGGGTTTTTTATGTAGGATATGAACACAACCGTCTTCAGTGAAGACCACCCATGTTGAAGCGGTCTCTCTGAGCATCTGATCTGTTTTACTTTCCACCGCACACACACACACACACACACACACACACACACACACACACACACACACACACACACACACACACACACACACACACTCACACACACACACACACACACACACCACGCGAATGTGCGTATGCAGACGCGCAGCACACGATCTGGCGCGTGCGCACAGACACAGACAGACACAGACACACATGCATCTCCACGTCTTTGTCCCTGTGTATTCATGCTGAGGTCACCGGTACTGCATGTTCATGGGGACGGACATAGTGGCACTATCCCGAGGAGGACGCTTATCCACACTGGCTCTGTGACTAACCTATTACTGTCGTCAGTAGGAGGCCCAGATGATGTCCTGCGTATGCTTTAACGGAACAGGTACCATTGAAAAACGCCGAAGTATATACAGCTCTCAAAACAAATGAAAGGCCACTACCACTTTTTAGGGTACCTTGTTTGACTTTATTTTTTCCAATAACTCGGCACTGCACCCACCCCAAACTTACTGAATTTGGTTGCATGCCTGATCAGTCAACTTGAATTTGATCAGAAATCAACTCAGCCTGTGTCATGCACATCACAGCGGTGAACTGAAATGTGCACATACTGCACGAAAAAAAGGGTGCAAATCAAATAGGCCTGTGCAACAGAGCACATCTGAACTGCAGGAATACTGCAATGCACGTACAACCCATGTCTTATCTGAAACACAGGTCAGCCAGTTTTGAGAGACTGGTGGGCATTTTTATGCCTGTGTTTACGGCACTTTCGCAACCATGCCTCGGAGACAACGACTGAGTCAGGATGACCAAGGGCGGGCAATTGCGTGGCTTCAGGAGGGCGTGGGGGTGCGAGAGGTTGGTCGTCGACTGTCAGTCGCCCATTCAGTCATTCAGACTTTGAGAGACTGCTTCAAACAGACAGGAAGTGTTGCTGAGCGAAGACGTCCAGGACGCCCAAGGTCCATCTCCAGGCAGCAGGACAGGTTTGTTGTCCAGTCAGCTCTGAGGCAGAGAACGGCCACTTCCGACACACTCAGGGGGCAGCTGCAAACAGCCAGCAATGTCACCGTCAGTGACCAGACCATTCGGAACCGGTTGAGAGAGGCACACCTGCGCTCAAGACGACCAGCCGTCCGTCCTGTCCTGACACCAGCTCACCGTGCTGCTCGTTTGGCTTGGGCCCAGCGTCACTTAGCATGGACCAGAGATCAGTGGGGCAAGAGTATTGTTTACTGACGAGTCCCGCTTTGCCTTATCATTTCATGACGGCAGGAACCGTGTCTGGCGGCGGCAAGGAGAACGCTATCACGATGGTCTCGTGAGCGAGCGTGATCGCTATGGTGGTGGATCCATAATGGTGTGGGGAAGGATGGCACGGAACTACAGACCCCCCCCCCCCCCCCCCCGTGCACATGGTGCAAGGCAACCTCAACGGTGTGGGCTACAGGGATGGCATCCTGCAGCCCCTTGTGCTGCCAGCTCTGGAAGCTATTGGACCAGGCGCGGTACTTCAAGACGACAACGCCAGACCTCACAGGGCTCGAGTCGTCAACAACTTTCTTCAGCAGCAACACGTGATCCACATGGACTGGCCAGCCTGCTCACCGGACCTTAATCCAATTGAGCACCTATGGGACGTGCTGGGCCGGCGATATCGAAGCAATCACTCCCCGCCAATTGACCTCAACCAGTTGTTCCAGTTCCTTGAGCAGAAGTGGCAGGCAATACCCCAGATGACTCTGAGGACTCTGACTCAATCCATGAGGCAAAGGTGCATCGCGTGCATCCACGCAAATGGCGGACACACGCGTTACTGACTGTGTTTTTGTGTATCTCTGGCGTTCTGACTTTTGAAAAGATGGGTAGTGGACTTGAAAGTGACAAAACATGTTGTTCAAATCAATTTTGTCATTAATCTGTGTCATTGGTGTTTTGATTAATGGCTGAAGTAAAGTTCGAAAGCATTGTTTTGGGTTGTTTCCGTTCTGTTGTGAAATAGCGAGAGAATTTCCAAGTGGCCTTTCAATTGTTTTGAGCAATATAATTCGGCAGCAAAGCAGTGTCTCTTCGGGTGAGTTTCTTCTTAACGACTCGACATTGTCTCTCTGTAGATTGCCGGTGCCAGGCCTGCAGCGGGACAATCCAAGGTCGTTGTGTGGACGGGGACCGGAACGAACGGTGTAGGGATATTACCACTGGTGTGGCACAGAAGAAGAGACAGTAGGCCTACAATAAAGAAGAGGTAGAAGAAAGAAGAAGAAGAAGAAGAAAATGAAAAACCGTGGGCATATCGGTTTTTTATGTCATTTTGATGAACAGATCTGGGATCTCTCTTCTGATCCGAATTAGCATCCAGGTTCCGCACCAAATTTAAATGGGTTCATTTTTTTCGCCTACGCTCCATTTTTTGCATCAAATTTTGAAGAGGTTAGTTTGTTTACATTATATTCTATCTTTGCAGCCAATTTTAATGGGTTTGTTCTTTAGAACACATTCTATCTTCGCTCGCAAGTGGAATGGGTTCGTTCTTTAGAACACATTCTATTGTTTGCACTTAATTTGAATGGGTTCATTCTTTAGACCACATTTTATCTTTGTTCCAAGTTGGAATGGGTTTGTTCTTTAGGCCACATTCTATTTTCGCACCCAGTTTGAATGGGCTGGGTGTGTGTGGTGTGTGTGTGTGTGGGGGGGGGGGGGGGGGGGGGGGGGGGGGCACGGGGGGGGGGGGGGCACAACCTGTCTTTGCTCCCAAATTGTTTGGATTTTGTTCTTTAGGCCATATTTAGTATGTGAGCCCAATATTTATCGGTTCTTTCTTTAGGCCACGTTCTATCTTTATATCCAGTTGGAATAGGTTCATTCTTTAGGTCTCTTTATATATATATATATATGCGCCAAATTTGAATGGGTTCAATTGTAGGGCACATTCTATACTAGCACCCAGTTTGAACTGGTTCGTTCTTTAGGCCTCATTCTTTCTTTGCACCATACTGCATGGGTCATCCTTTAGGCCACATTTTTCTCTGCACCAAATGCATGGGTCATTCTTAGGGCCTCATTCTATCTTTGCACCATACTGCATGGGTCATTCTTTAGGCCACATTCTTTCTTGCAACAAATTGCATGGGCCATTCTTTAGGTCACATTCTACTTTTGCACCAGTTTTGAAAGGGTTTGTTTTCTTTAGGCCATATTCTATATCTGTACCAAATTTCTTAAAGGTCGCTGTGCTTTTTCTTTTCTGTAATATTTCTGCATGAATACTGGATTCTTCCTTCCATTATAACCCGCAGCAATATCTAACAGACTCCTCTATGGACACTAGTTTTGATTGAAACAGGTTCAGCTGTTTTTGCGTAAACATGCTGACAAACAGACAAACAAACAAGCACACAAACCCCGGGGGAGGAAACATGACCTGTATAGAAGAAATAATAAACGACTTCGGCGTACTTTTTAATTTCCATTAATTCCATTGATTTTTAATTCCATTAGCAAACGGAACTTTATCTGCTAAAAATGTTTTCAAAGCCATCGTCTGTGGTTGCAAAAATAATCCTTCCCCTGGAGGCTAAGAGAGTGTGTGTGTGTTCTTCTCTGTGCAGTATTTTTCGATGCTTCCATTGTGCGCCTTGCCTTTAAGCTTCCATCAATGCAGTTTCGATTGCCAAGACCGAGGGCTTTCGCTTTGTCGGATAGATGCCAGAATAACAAAGAAAGACACTATTCATCAGCGTTATTTAAGACACACAGGCGAACAAATGCATAGAGACACACTCTCTCTCTCTCTCTCCTCTCTCTCTCTCTCTCTCTCTCTCTCTCTCTCTCTCTCTCTCTCTCAGAACACACACACACACACACACACACACACACACACCACACACACACACATACACACGCACGCACGCAAACATACACACAAAAACACACACGCGCGCGCGCGCGCACGCACACACATTACCACTCACTCAAAGGGGAAATGGCAAATACTGAAGTAAAAAAGGGATTATAAGAGAGAGAGAGAGAGAGAGAGAGAGAGAGAGAGAGAGAGGAGAGAGAGAGAGAGAGAGAGAGAGAGAGAGAGAACTCAGACAGACAGCAGACCAGACAAAACCGACAGGCAGACAGACAGACAGGCAGGCAGATTGAGACACGCCGAGGGAGAGCCATGATACATACATAGAGAAAAGAATGCTTTTGTGCATGACTTCTTGTCGTCATGGTTTAATAAAAGGGATCCGCGGCATTTCAGACACACGTCACAGGCAATGTTAGCTTTAAGATTCCTGGTGAAAGAAATGTTCGGGAGAGGGGGGGGGGGGGGGGGGGGGGGGGGGACTCTTCGAAAACTTCTTGTTCTAAGCTTTTGGGTAAACATGGAGGGGAAGGAGACGGGGCGGGGGTGGGTCTCCATAAATTTGGGGTTTGTTTATTTTCATAACGTGCATTTTGGTACTACACAACCTGGCACAGCATTCTTCATGTACCAAAACGTTAAGTTGTTGAGGCTGGATAGCTCAGTGGTAAAAAACAAACCGTTTGGTAAAAACCGTTTGAACACACGCATGAAGTAAAAGCGAAGATGAAACCTGTTCGTTTGCCTCTTTTTACTTCATGTCTGTCTGTCTGTCTGTGTTGTCTGTCTGTCTGTCTGTCTGTCTGTCTGTCTGTCTCTCTCTCTCTCTCTCTCTCTCTCTCTCTCTCTCTCTCTCTCTCTCTCTCTCTCTCTCTCTCACGTCCTGCTTGGGAGGAAAGGGGGAAAGGAGTGGGCTGGAATGGGGGAGAGGGTGCACATGTGGATGCAGAGATATAGGGAGGAAGGGTCTGTGCACATGTCTGTGAGTCTGTGAGTGCGTGTCAGTACTCTTGTTCGCCTTTCGCCCTTCTTATAGGTATGCCTGCCCTGAAGGCCCCCCTCTCCACTTTCTATTCCACTCCGTGCATCCACCAACACACACCCCTCCCCCATGTGCACCCACCCTCACCTCAGTCTCCTTCTATTTCCTGCATTCTCCATCACAGACTCATACACACAATTTTTCCCCTTTCGTTTTCGATCTGTCTGATTCTCTCTCTCTCTCTCCTCTCTCTCTCTCTCTCTCTCTCTCTCTCTCTCTCGCTCTCTCTCTCTCTCTCTCTCTCTCTGTGTGTGTGTTTCATCTTCTTCCGTTTCAGTCTATTTCAATCTTTCTGGACCGCCCATCCAACCTATCTCTCCTCCTCGCTCTGTCTCAAAGACACTTACGACCGACTTACCCCCACCCTCACCTGCTTAACTCTCCTTCCACTGCAATTCCCCGCCCCCACCACCCACCCCACCCCCACCCCTACTCCTCTCTACTCTCTTTACTATTTCTGCCTGTTCCGTCTTTGCCCCTTAAGCCAGTGCTTCCTTTTTAGCTCCCGTTCGCCTCCTCATCCCTCTTCACTCCTTCCCCCACATTACTCCCCCACCCCCCCCACCCAACCACCTTTCCCACACTCCGTTCGTTGCCTCCCCACAATGCCCATCTCCGTATACCCACACTCCCTGTTTCATGGTTTTTTCTCTCATCCATCTCCGAGGAGACGATCTGAGGGAGAACTGCTATGTTCACGTAAGGTGTTACTGTGGAGTTCAACGTTTTTTTGTAATCTGGCCCGCTGACAGCAGCATGTGGAGAGAGAGAGATGCGAATGCAGCATACCAACTGCTTGTTGATTGGGGTCCTGAAAGTCACGGGACTTTGCCGCCATCGACATGAACGTCTTAAGTAAGTAAGAGACGGCTTTGTGTGCGCCGTCTCTGTCTCTGAGACTCTGTGCCTGCCTCCACGACTGTTTCATCTCTCTCTCTCTCTCTCTCTCCCTCCCTCAGGTCTCCTCGTCTCGAAATCCTAAACTCTCTCTCTCTCTCTCTCTCTCTCCTCGGGGGCTTACGTTTGGTCAAGTATGTTTGTTGAGAGTCTCTGTAGAGTATCCTGCCTGTGTTCTGTCTGTGTTTCTTCCGTGTTCACTCGTGTTCTGTCGGTCTCTCTCTGTTCTTGTCTGTCTCTGTCTGTGTGTGTCTGTTGCTCTGTCTGTTGATCTTCCCATTTGTCTGTCTGTCTGTCTGTCTGTCTGTCTCTTTCTCCTCTCAATTATTTTTCCGCCACCCATACCAGCCCTTCTCCCTGCTCGCTCTGTATGCAAGACCAGCCCTTAGAACTGACCTACCATACCTTACTTCTTCTGCAGCTTTAGTCGTCTCCAATCTCCTCTCTATCCTATCCCTGTCCGTTCCATCTTTCACCCTTACACGGACAAACTCTTCAGAGAGTTTTTTTTTTTCATCCATGCTTCCGCCTCATCCCCACCTCATGCCTTCCCCACACCCTACTTACGTCCACACCTTCTCCATTCTCCCCATCTGAGTCAGAACTGTTATTTTCACGTTAGATGTTACTGTGGAATGCAACGTTTTTTTTTTTTTTGTTTTTTTTTTGTAGTCTGGTCGGTGACAGTTGAATGTGGGGGAACGAGTGATGCTAGCTGATATTCTGCTTGTTGATGGGGGTGTCTGGAGGTCAGGGGACACTTCCGCGATCGACACCAATGTCTTAATGGAGGGGTGGGTTGGTTGGTTTGTGTGTGTGTGTGTGTGCGCGTGTGTGTGTGTGTGTTGTGTGTGTGTGTGTGTGTGTGTGTGTGTTGTGTGTGTGTGTGTGTGTGTTGTGTGTGTGTGTGTGTGTGTGTTGTATGTGTGTGTGATATCGTTTTAATTGTGTTTTTCCTATCGTCTGTAATCTCTGTCAGTGCCTTTGTTTCTCAGACTCTGTCCCTGCCTCTGTGTCTGTCCACTGTCTCTGTTTTTGTCTGTCTGTTGTTTTTTTTTCTGTTTATCTCTGTCTGTCCTTCTCTCTCCTCTCTCTCTCTCTCTCTCTCTCTCTCTCTCTCTCTCTCTCTCTCTCTCTCTCTCTCTCTCTCTGTGCCTTTGCCCTCAGTGTGTGTCTCTACTAGTGTTCTGTCTGTCTGTCAGTCAGTCTGTCTGTTGTCTGACTCTCCCCCCCCCTCTCTCTCTCTCTTTCCCTCCCTCCTCTCTCTCTCTCTCTCCTCTCTCTCTCTCTCTCTCTCTGTCCATTTTGTTTTTTTCCGCTTCAGTCTGTTGTAAACTTTCTCCAGTGACCCACCTAACCGCCCTCCCCTGCTCGTTCTGTATCCAAGACCAACTCTTGCAACCTACCTACCATACCCTCATGCTGCAACTTCACTCCTGTTCTAGATCTTCTCTTTCATCTATCCCTGTCAGCTCCATCTTTCACCCTGAAGGCAGCTCTTCCTCTTGTCACTCGAGGTTCCACCTCGTCCTTCCTCACACCCCGTTGTCTCCCCACCTTCTCCATTCTCCTTCACTTGTACTCACTGTTATCTCCCATCGATCGATCTCAGAGGAGACGGATCGGAGTGAGGAAGTGCTGTTTTCGCGTAAGGTGTTATGGTGGAATTCAACGTTGTTGTAGTCTGGTTGGTGACAGCCGATTATTGGAGAAGGAGCGATGCTAGCTGATACTCTTGCTTGATTGTCGCTCTGAAGGCTACGGGGGGGGGGGGGGGGGGGGGGGGGCTTCCGTGACCGACATGAATGACTTAATGGAGAGGATGTTTGTTTGATGTATGTATGTATGTATGTATGTTATGTATGTATGTAGTGTGTGTGTGTGTGTGTGTGTGTGTGTGTGTGGTGTGTTGGTGTGTGTGTGTTGTGTGTTTGTGTTAATGTTTGTATGTGTGGTATGCGTGTGTGGGTGTGTGTGTGTGTGTGTGTGTGTGTGTGGTGTGTGTGTGTGTGTGTGAGAGAGAGAGAGAGGAGAGAGAGAGAGAGAGAGAGAGAGAGAAAGGGTTGTGTGTGTGTTGTGTGCGTTGTGTGTGTGTGTGTGTGTGGTGTTGTGTGTGTGTGTGTGTGCGTGTGTGTGGGTGTGGTTGTGTGTGTGTGTGTGTGGTGTGTGTGTGGTGTGTGTGTGTGTGTGGTGTAATATTGTTTTGATTGTTGGTTGTTGGTATGCTATCGTCTGTGTAACCTGTCTGTCAGTATCTTAGACTCTCTCCCTGCCTCTGTGTCTGTCCATCTGTCTATGTCTGTCTTGTCTGTTCTGTCTCCTCTCTCTCTCTGCCTGCCCGCCTGCCTGTCCTTCTGTCTGTCTGCCTGACTGTCGGTCCATATGCCTGTCTGTACTCTCTGGCTGTCTGTGTTTCTGTCTCTGTCTCTGTCTCTCTCTCTCTGTCTCTCTGTCTCTGTCTGTCTCTCTCTCCCCACTCTCTCTCTCTCTCTCTCTCTCTCTCTCTCTTTGTGTGTGGTGTGTGTTGTGGTGTGTGTGTGGTGTGTGTGTGTGGTGTGTGTGGTGGTGGTGTGTGTGTGTGCCTTTGCCTCTCAGTGTGTGTCTGTACCTGAGTTCTGTCCGTGGTCCCTCTGTGTTCATCTCTTTTCGCACGCCCACTCTCTGTCTATCTTTGTATCTCTCTGTCTTTCTGTCCTTCTGTCTGTCTGTCTGTCTGTCTGTCCTGTCCTGTCTGTATGTCTGTCTGTCTGTCTGTCGTTTCTGTCTCTCTCTCTCTCTCTCTCTCTCTCTCTCTCTCTCTCTCTCTCTCTGTTTACTTTTTCTTTCTTCAGTCTTGTTTCAGTCCTTCTCTCCCCCCTTTCCCCCCCCCTCCCTTTTCCGCTCCACCCTCTTCTCCAGCTCGCTCTGTGTCCAAGACTGACCTTAACACAACTAAAAACTACCATTTCTTCCTCCTCCCAAGAATTCGCTTCCTCTCCTATCCCTTTTCTAACCATGTCCGTTCCATCTTTCAGCCTCAGGCCATCTCTTCCATTTTTTTCACTCGTGCCTCTGCCTAATCACTCTCATGACTCCCACACCCAATTTTCCACCGCAGTTTCCCAAGTTTCTCCATCTCCACACTCATTGTGTTCAATGTTATCTTTCCCATTGATCTCAGAGGCCACGATCTGAGCGAAGAGAGCTGCTATTTTTCACGTAAGGTTTGTACTGTGGAATTGAACGTTTTTGTAATAGTCTGGCCTCTGACAGCAGAATGTGGGAGAACGAGCGTTGCTAGCTGATTCTACTGCTTGTTGATTGGGGTCTGAAAAGTCAGGAAGAGTTCAACGAGTGACACAAAAATGTCTTAGTGTAGGGATGGTGTGCTGTGTGTTTGTGTGTGTGTGTGTGTGTGTTGTGTGTGTGTGTGTGTTGGTCTGTGTTGTGTGTGTGTGTGTGTTGTGTCTGTCCTGTCTGTTGACTGTGCACTGTGTTGTGTGTGGTGTGTGTGTGTGTGTGTGTGTGTGTGGGTGTGTGTGTGTTTGTTGTTGTTGTTTGTGTTGTTGTATGTGTGTGTGCGTTGCGTGCGTGCGTGCGTGCGTGCGTGAGTGAGTGTGTGTGTGTGGTGTGTGTGTGGGTGTGTGGTGTGGTGTGTGTGTGTGTGGTATTCGTTTGAATTCTTTTATTTTCTATCGTGCTGTAAAATTTCTGTCAATGTCTTTTTTTTCAGACTCTGTCCCAGCCTCTGTTTCCTGATCCATTTGTTTGTCTGCGTTTCTTGCTTTCTGTCATTCTGGTCTGTCTGCGCTGTTTGTCTATAATTCTCTGTGCCTGCTGTCTGTCTGTCTTTTCTTTCTTTTCTTATCTCTACTAGTCTTGTGCCCTTTGCGCTCACAGTGTGTGTATCTGCCTGTTCTCTCGTGTGTTTACACCTCTGTGTTCTCTCTCTCTCTCTCTGTCTCTGTCTATCTCTACGGTCTATGTCTCTGTCTCCGTCTCTGTCGCTCAAGCTCTATCTGTCTCTGTGATATTATTTCTCCTCCTCTGTATCTGTTTCTCCACCACTATCTTCTGTCTCTTGTTTTACCTGTCTCCTCGTCTCTGTCCTCTGTCTCTGTCTCTGGTCTGTCTGTCTGGTCTGTCTGTCGGACGCATCTCATCTCTCTCTCCTCTCTCTCTCTCTCTCCTCTCTCTCTGTGCATCAACAAAATGCATTTAATGACCAGTCCTCTAAATTCCCATGTTATGTATGTATATGTGTGTGGTGTGCTTGTTGAGATTATGTATGTCGGTGAATTGACCATTCCCTGCAGATAGGGGCCTCATGGCCTAAATCTGAAATATAAGCACTTCATATTCGTAAATCGTATTCGTATTCTCTCTCCCTCTTTTCTCTCTCTCTCCCTCTCTCTATATCTCTCTCTGTTCTGTCTGTCGCTCTCTGTCGTCTCTCTGTCTCTCTGTCTCTCCTGTCTATCTGTTCTCTCTCTCTCCTCTCTCTCTCTGTGTGTGGGGTGTGTGTGTGTGTGTGTGTTGTGTGTGGTGAGTGTGTGTGTGAGTGTGAGTGTGTGTGTGTGTGTGTGTGTGTAGTGTCTGTATTGTGTGTGTGTTGCTTGCTTCAATCCTTCTCCCACTGCCATCTCCTCCCTTCTACCGTACCCTCTTCCTTCATCAGTTCTTCTCTCCTCTCCTGCCTCCTCTCTTTTCTATCCTTGTCCGTTCCATCTTTCACCCTTTGGCCAGCTCTTCTCTCTCTCTTTTTTTTTTTCACCCATACTTCCGCCTCATCCTCCTGGACGCCTTCAGCTTCCCCACAACGTTACTTCTTCCGCATCTCACCATCCTCACTGTACTCACTATACTTCCTCTACTCACTGTATCTTCCTATCGATCTCAGAGGACACGATCTGAGGGAGAACTGCTATTGTCACGTAAGGGTGTTACTGTGGAGATTAACGTTGTTGTAGTCTGGCCCGCTGACAGCAGAATGTGGAAGAACGAGCGATGCTAGCTGTTTCTGCTAATAGTTGTTTGGTGTCTGAAGGTCACAGGAGATTTCCGCGATCGACTGCGAATTTCTTAAGGGAGGGGTGGATGTGTGTGTGTTGTTGTGTGTGTGTGTGTGTGTGCGTGTGTGTGTGTGTGTGGTGTGTGTGTGTGTGTGTGTTGTGTGTGTGTGTGTGTGTGTGTGTGTGTGTGTGTGGTGTGTGTTTGTGTTGTGTGTGTGTGTGTGTGTGTGTGTGTGAGGTGTGAGAGAGAGGAGAGAGAGAGAGAAGAGAGAGAGAGAGAGAGAGAGAGTGTGTGTTTGTGTGTGTGTGTGTGTGGGTGTGTGTGTGTGTGTGTGTGTGTGTGTGGTGTGGTGTGTGTGTACATGTGTGTGTGTGTGGGGGTGTGTGTGTGTGTTGTGTGTGTGTGTGTGTGTGTGTGTCTGTCTGTCTGTCTGTCTGTCTCTCTGTCTGTCTTTCTCTACTTCATTCTATTTCCATTTATTTTCCTCTCCCCTTACCATCCCTCTACTTCCCTACTCTGTCTCCAGACTCCACCACCAGTCTCTATGGGGATTTGTTTTAATCCCTCTCTGTTCCATCCTTTTCGACTCTCTGGATAACGTCTTCTTTTTCCCTTCCACGCTCTTCTTTCTCGACACCCATCTCCCTTCCATTCCTTTTCTCACATACCCCCTCTTTTAAGTACCGCGTTACACCCCTTCCCTTCCGCTCTTCTAATTGTTATCTTCACATCGATCTCTGTGTGTCTCGCAGGAGACTGCTGTTTACTTGTACGGTGTCCTGTGGAATTCAACATCTTTATAGTCTGCTCGTTGACAGCCGTCTGCGAGAGTAGAAGCGATGCTAATAATACTACGCATGGTAACGGGTGTCTTCAGATCACTTGAGACTTCTTTGTACGAGATTAAAGTCTTCAGGGGGGTTGGGTGTGGGGTGAGCTGGTGTTGCTTGATATAGTGATAAACATGAGATGGAGAGTGGGGCTTCATTGCTTTTACCTTTTGGCTTTATGTCTCCCTGTTGTTGGTGTTTTGTTGTTTTTTCTGACTTTGGCACCGTCTCTATCTCTGTGTCTTGTCTTCCTCTTTTTCTAGTTCTGTCTTTGTGTGTCGCTAGCCCCACCCCCCCCCCCCCCCCCACCACCAACACCATTTTCATCATCATCTCTTTCTCTCAGTCTCTGTCTTTCGCTCTTCATCTCTGATTCCCGCCTCTGTCTCTGTTTCTCTCTTTCTCTCTCTCTCTCTCTCCTCTCTCTCTCTCTCTCTCTCTCTCTCTCTCTCTCTCTTCTGATCCAACATACGCAGGACATCCCATACCGAGCCCCGTTCTGACACGACAATAATACATAGTCAGGGAGGCAGCATGAAGAAATGACCCCCTCTGGAAGGCATCGCCACGCCCTTTCAGCAACAACTACCTGGGACTTGTCGACACATAAATACTTTGACATAGAATCACCAGGGGCTTGGCCATGCAGAGGATATCAAAACTGAGGTCACCGCGAGAGCGCTACGTCAAAGACTACAGAGCTCCAAACAGACGATTGAATGAGGATGAATCAGCATACCGGTAGGCAGGCCATTTTGGTCTAATGTTGCACTTCATGCCATGATCCGCCATGGCGTCAACCAGGCCCAAGAGACACAGATGCCTGTTGGAAATGTAAGCAGTGTCTAGATATCCGTCTGTCTGTCTGTTTTTCTGTCTGTTTTGTCTGTCTATTTTTCTATCTATCTCTCTGTCTGTCTGTCTATCTATCTATCTATCTATCTATCTATCTATCTATCTATCTCTATGTATCTACCTATCTATCTATCCATCTATCTTTCTGTCCTGTTGTCTGTCTATCTACTTATCTATCTATCTTTCTTTCTATCCATCTATGTATCTATCTGTATGTATGTATGTATGTCTATCTATCATCTAGATAGACAAAAAACGTCTGTCTGTCTGTCTGTCTGTCTGTCTGTCTCTGTCTCTCTCTACTCTCTCTCTCTCTCTCTCTCTCTCTCTCTCTCTCTCTCTCTCTCTCTCTCTCTCCCTCAAACGAAGGAACCTAATCTTCATCACAGCTATCGCCCTGTCATATTTTTCCACTCTGAGGCCTGTAGAGTTGACTGACGAGCATCCGAAAGTCGACAAAGATAAACGACATAGAGTAAGCACCGGCGAGACTGACATCATGTATCATCACCCACAGGGCGCTCAAATTTCGTGAGATGTCACTAAACGAAACATCTTGGGGCAAAAGCATGGCCAGTGAAAATCCAATGACAGACTGGCCAAAGATCCACTTGTCCATAACAGCCATGACAGGTCCTTGTCGATGCTCTTTTTTTTTCTTTGTTGTTTTTGTTAATGTTGTTGGCTTTTTTTTAAAGTTTGTTTCTTTGTTTTTCTAGATGTTTTTTGGGATGTCCTTCGTACTGGGTCTTTGCTTGTGTTTTTGAGGGTTTGTTTGTTTTTTTCTCACACTTTTTTTCAAGTTTCTTTGTTTACGTTTTTTTTTTTTATTTCTTTAATGAGAAGCTGTATGTACGTTCTGCAAAATGGATGGTTAGGTCTGTGATTGATGAAGAAGCAAATACTTTACATGAAATCGTTTGGATGTCAGCTTTCCGGGAGCCGGCAAGTTCACAAGGAGTCATATGACCTAGTCAGGACGAACTGATTGAAACAGGGAAGATGAGGTGAAATCAGTAAAGCCAAATATATGAAAAGAAATGGAAACGCACTTCATTCCTCAAAAAAGACAAGTATACGCTTACTGCAACCTCATCCCCCCTTCCCCCCCCCCCCCCCCCCCCCCCCCCCCCCCCCCCCCCCCCCCCCCCCCCCCCCCCCCCCCCCCCTTCTTTGCTTACATGCTTGCATGCATATTTGCATGACATTTTTATATGAACAAATTATGTCTTAACTGAAAAAAAAGGACTTTCTTAAACTTTCCCAGATTGGTCTTTTTTGTACAGTGGCGCATGCATCCAGCTTTGTTCTTTCAATAATGTTACCTTCCACTGCAAGATTCACCTTTTATGCAAGGTGACTGACTGCACTTTGTTTGCAATGCCGTTATTCTTTAAAAAAGAAGAAGAATGCGAAGAAGAAGAAGAAGAAGAAGAAGAAGAAGAAAGAAGAAGAAGAAGAAGAAGAAGAAGAAGAAGAAGAAGAAGGATAGAATTGCTGGCTTCCATCTTTCTTTCTTTGTTTGTTTATACTGTAATTTTTTCTTCGTTTTTTTTTTTCTGATTATTTGATTGTTTGAATGAAAGCTGGAGTATTACTACAGTCGTGTTCTGGTAGCAGTGTTTAACGTCAATCGTTCTATGATTCGACGCCTTACAGATCATTTTGGTAGGCATTGTCGTCACTTTCTCTCACTTCTAATATAGTTTTTCCTCAAGTTTTTTTATGATTTTGTTTATTTTATAGCACAACAAAAATGTTTCTACGTTTAATTATCTCGCTCATTTCTCCCTGTTTCAAATACTAAAGACTACACGTCTGATCACGTAGCGTCTCTTATGTTGTGGCATGCAACCAACACTAGTGCTATACCTCGTTGGAGTAATATTACTGCTTTAATACTGGAAGGACTGAGCGAGCTTTAGAGCAATGAGCTTGAGTAGCAAGAAAAGATGCTAGGGAAATTTTTTTTCTCTCCTTTTTTAAAACTATGAACCACAGTAGAATGAACACGTCTATTGAAAACTCTTTACTTTATCTGCCTGCAGTGTGACAGTGTGCCACAGAATCCATTTTGATTCAATGAGACACCCAGCATACTGGATTTGATATATTCCCAAGCTGGTGATGCTTCAAGGAATGTGCTTTCTCAATCGAATCTTGAACATGAACCTGTATTATTTTTATCTTTACAAAACGCAGACGTCTCCCCAAATATTCCCAGACTCTCATAGTCCGTCAAACCTTAGAGAGAGTAAAGTGAAACTGAGCCAAACAGGGCAAGCAAATGAAGAAGCCAGCAAGTAAATGGGTAAAACCAAATGGGTTTACCATGCAAATATTTGTCTTCCATTACCGTGCAGATAGAGACAGGAGTCAGGTTATTGTGGCCGTCACATTTCAAAAACGGTTTGGAGAGGAGGGGAGGGGCTAAGAGGGATGGGGTGAGGTAGTTGCCTGAAGCTATTGATTTCAGTTTGATGCTCTTTGTTCTAAAGAGTCGGTTTGTCTCAGACGTTCGACTCGTTGTCTCCGTTTTCCAAATTCTTCTGTGAAATTATTCTTATGTCTGAATGTTTGTCTTTAAAAATCTGCTGTTCTTGATGCATCATCAAAGAATAGAGACCCTGTGGTAAAGGCAAGTGTGTCCTGATGAGTGATTTAAAACAGACATTTAGGTCCATTCTGATTATGACAAGTCAATGTGTATTTATTTCGTACAGAAAAAAAAGGCATGGGTCATTAGACAATTATGGTATTCGTTGTCTACAGTCGGCCAAACTGACCTGAAAATCAATGTAATATGAAACTAATCACGCTGAATTAGCAACAACGGCAACAAGTTGTGCTGCAAAATGTTGATGATCTCTCTCTCTCTCTCTCCTCTCTCTCTCTCTCTCTCTCTCTCTCTCTCTCTCTCTCTCTCTCTCTCTCTCTCTCTTTCAAAAAAGACATATCGCACCGTCTCATTTCAATGCTCGGAGCTCTGAGGAGTTGACTCACGAGCGATTGATGGTTGGCAAAGATAAACGACAGAGAGTAAGCACCGCCGAGATAGCCATCATGTATCATCCCCAGAGGGCGCTAAAATCTCGCGAGATGTCACTGTACGAAACATCTTGGAAGGACAGGACGACCCGTGAAAATCCGATAACAGACTGGCCGAAGGTCAACATGTCCATAACAGCTATGACAGATTCTTGTAGATTGCAGGTGTATCGATGATTTTTTTTTTCTCTTTTTTCATGTTGTGTTTTTTAAGGTTCTATGGTTTGTTTGTTCTTGTTTTTTTCATGTTTGGGAGATCTCTCTCATGCCAAGCATTTTTGCCAATGTGTGTCTTCTTTAGTTTCTTTCATTTAAGTCTGTTGAATGTAAAACTGTATCCAAGCTGTGTAAAAGGGATGGCTTGGACGGTGAGTGATGACGCCAACACTTTCTCTGAAATCGTTTAGATGTCAGCTCTCCAAGAGCAGGCAAGTTCACGTGGAATGATGTGACCTAATCCAGATGAACTGATTGAAACAGGGAAGGTGAGGTGAATCAATGAAGCTAAATTAACAGAGAGAATTGCGGGTGCAAATAATTCTTCAAAGTGTAGACTGCACACACACCACACACACACACACACACACACACACACACACCACACACACACTATACTATATATATATATAGGTATATATAGATAGATAGATAGATAGATAGATAGATAGATAGATAGATAGATAAAGTTTATGTATATCTTCTAATTTATGCCCAGTCATTACTATAATGACAGAGGAATTACCAGCCTGCACTTGTTTTACCCCAACTACTGAATTGTTCAGCATTATAGATAGATAGATAGATAGATAGATAGATAGATAGATAGATAGATAGATAGATAGACAGATAGATATAGATATAGATATAGGTATATATATAAACATAAACATACACGCATACTCCCGTCGCACCTACGCATACGCACACGCACACACATACACGCACACACACACACACACACACACACATGCATGAACGCAATCGCACGCACACACACACACACACCACACACACACACACACACACACACACACACACACACACACACACACACACCACACACACACACGCGCGCACACACATACACACACACACACACACACACAAATATGCACGTGCGCGTGCGCATGCAGACACACACACACACACACACACACACACACACACACACACACACACACACACACACACACAAGCTCATATGCTCTCACATGCACACACGCACACAGGCACGCAGTGGCTTTCTTCAAACGAATGAAGCATGAATCTGTTGGTTTTTTGTTGTTTTGTTTTGTTTTTCCTTACAATACGCAGACGTCTCCCCAAATATTCATCAGACTCTCGTACACCGTTAAAATCATTGCCAGGATGACGAGAAACCTGACAAAGCAGGAAAAGCAAATGAAGAAGCTAGAAAACAAATGAATAAAAGCAAACGGCTTTACTATGCAAATATTTTGTCTTCCATTATCGTGCAGATGGAGACAGGAATCAGGTTATTGTGGCCATCAAGCTTTAAAAATGATTTGGGGAGGTGAAGATGGGCTAGGGAGGGCTGTGGTGGGGTAACTGCATGTTGTTTAGCTCCCTGAGGCTATTGATTTCAGTTATATGTCTTTCGCTTTAAAGCGTATGTCTGGCCCAGACGCGCGACTCACTGTCTCCATTTTCCAAATTCTTTTGTGAAATGAATGTCTCGTGTCTCAATGTTTGTCTCCCGAAGACTGTTG
>JADBJO010000823.1:522500-525000 GCA_016801955.1 Conus betulinus | reverse complement strand
TCTGCGGCCATTTTTTTGTAATGTTCGGAGATTTTCTTTTTCTTAACTGCGAAGGAAGGTAGAAGCAATGTAACCAATGATTCGAATACGTAAACATGCCAACATTACTGAAGGAAAGAAAAGAAGAAAAAAAAATTACAGAAGGCAAAATGCAAAACGCATTGCTGTGATAATTATCGACGATCAAGGATAAACAAAACAAAAAAAAAAAAAACCGGCTAAGAACAAGCCACATTGTTGTGTGAATTATAGAGAAGCGAGGTTAAGAAACAACTTACTCAGTGGAGGAAATTCCAACATATTACAAAATATCCCGAGTGATAATATATATTGTTAATACTCTATGTTTACTTTTCAATTGTTTGTGTCACACTTCTAGTGCATCATCCTTAAAGCAAAAGCTTTGTGTTATAGCCAATTATCATGAAAGGGGATCTATGTCCTATTAATATTGACCACGTATTAAATGATACTATAAATATTGGTTTAGGTGTATCGGGTTGTCTATTTTCTATCCAATAATAGTTAAAAATGTCAACAGCAAAATAAGATCAAGTGCCTCGTATGGCCCAAAATTAACATTAATTGCAACAAAATAATTAACTCACTCAGTTGCAGGTGCACAGCATAAGTGTAGTTCTGATAATAGCCTTGTGGAACTCCTTCAAGATATTCTTACATGCTTAGAGTGCCAGCACAAGTGCTGTATTCTGTCACATTCAAATTGCAAAAAAATAACAAGACTCATTTCTGACCCACATTTTTCTTGGAAAAGATTACATTTGCTGCAAGTAAATTTGATATTTAACCATGCTGATTTGAAATCGCTTACATTTAACCTCATAAATTTCTCTGCAATTTAAATCAATTTTCCAGTAAATTTCAACGTACAATTTGGTATTCCATTCAGAAGTACATGCTGGATAGGAGTTGATTTCACTTAGTAGGTTGTTATAAATGCTTGATCGTTTGTACACAGCCGATATTATTTTCTACAAGTTTTTGTTTCAGTTGTTCTATTGTTCTTTATTTTCACTTCACAGCAGTTTTTACCGCTAATTTAGTGTTTTTAGAATAAAATGTTTATCTTTGACCAGAACTAAATTCTGCAGAAAAAGAGCAGGTTTTACCGCTAATTTAGTGTTTTTAGAATAACATGTTTTATCTTTGACCAGAATTAAATTCTGCAGAAAAAGCCACCAGTTCCCGAACTTTCATTTTTTTCCATATTATAATGTACAAAGGTAGCCTCTTTCAAAGTTATCACACCTTCAATTTAACGTTTCTCTGTTGGACTCAGAGAGGTGAGCCCATTAATTAATTCAAAAATATTGCGATCTTCTATTTTTTTTTTATTTTGTTTAAATGTTCACAAAATGATTGTACATCATATTTCAATTTGCTCTGTATCAAATGCCTCCAATTCTTCTTCATCTAAGACAACATTATTCACACTCTTTATTGATATTGTTTCGGTTTTCCAGAGCGCAAAACTATTTTCTCTTGCACTAACCCAACTAGCACGCGACCTTAGTAGTACTTTTGCCCTTTTCTGTTTGGTTACGTTCATTATTTTTTCTTTCGCGTAAAATTGTTTCCTTCTTCTGTCCATGTGATTTTTCTTTCTAAAGCATTTCTGTCTAAGTCTTGTTTCTTAATTTCTTCCTCGTGTCTACGCTTGTACTAACAGCATATGCAGCAGTTTTCGATCTCGTATGTTCGGACTTTTTCATTTTCTTTCATATACCTTTATATTCTTTTGCCGTTTTCAACGTCTGCATAAGAATACATCAGAAAGTAGAACAGGCTAAGAATAGAAAACTGTCGAAAGGTAACCAGTGCTTTTGCAGTTTACAGTCCATAGCCATTTTTCATGCTTTGTTTGTTTTTTCCTTTTACATAACTTTACTTTCAAAAGTACCATACATCAGCCAATTGCCCAGACTCAGAGATGAAATCTTAAGAAAGGCAGGCCAACGTTTTGTTAATGATTTTCAGAGTTTAGGAACCATGTTTTGATGAGTGGCATTCGTGTACTGTAGTTGTGTTCGGAGTCTGTGGTTGTATCCTGATTTATGAGCTTTTCGCTGTACGTACGTTTTTTTTTTTTTAATCCCTTACTTCGTCTCCGTTGTCTCGATTAATGAAGTATCTTATAAGAACGGAAAAACAGAGAGAGAGAGAGAGAGAGAGAGAGAGAGAGAGAGAGAGAGAGAGAGAGAGGGCTGACATACTGACACACAGACAGAGAGGGCTTGAGCACAAAACGATAAAAAACATGTGTGTGTGTGTGTGTGGTGTGTGTGTGTGTGTGTGTGTGTGTGTGTGTGTGTGTGTAAGCGAAAACAGTCCGAGTGTCCTCGAATGTCGTACGCCAGCTGTCGTTAAAGAAGCACGAGGGGAACAGGAACATTCATCTTCCATTTGAGATGTCTGTATTGCCACCATCACAAAGGCTTCCAAAGGTCTGTAGATAGCTCTCCGAGTCCGTTTCAGCAAA
>JADBJO010000823.1:500000-502500 GCA_016801955.1 Conus betulinus | reverse complement strand
AGCCCTCCGTATAAGAAGCACGCCCCACACTTTCTCACCCTTCAGCACGTCAGAGACGTGTGAAGTGGCATCACGCTGCTCTCTCTCTCAAAGGCCCACTCACCCCACTCTCCCCCTCTCTAGAAAGATTTTCAGCATCTCAGACTTCAGCTTGTGGGACTCTCTATACACATTTCTGGCCTGTAGAGCCTGCCTGCCACTGCCACATTCTCTTCTCCAGCCAGTCGCAGTAAGAAGTTTAGCAGTTCGGGAGAACTCTTCAGGATATACCAGAAACTGATAACAGCCTTGCACGGGACAGTAGGAATTATTAGTCGTCATTATGGAAGCATATAGAGACCCTCCTGAAGGTTCCATGCTGCTGGCAATGCTAAAGCCGAATGGAAAGCCGTGAATCTGGGGTAGCTTTGACCGATTTTTTTATTTGTTTTGAAACAAATGTAATTCAGTTCGTTATTATGAGAGTGGAGAAATAGATTTTTTGCCGGGTTTTACAAGTACTTACGAACTATACTATGGTGCAAGAGATTTTTTTTTTCCACACGTAGTCTTGACAGGCGGCTGAGCGTCGAGTACTGTCGTGGATGACATTTTAGAGATGTGAAGGAGGTATCTGCCTTTGTGTTGGTCTATCTCGTTTCTGAAATGGGCCTGTTCGTTTCCTGTTGTTTGTAACTGCTTCCGGTCGTATGGTTATCTCCCATCCCCCCCCCCCCCCCCCCCCCCTTAGTGACATTTTGGACTAATGTTATGAAATATCCTACCCTAGAACAGAATACGGGTTTTCTACACAAGCTTAATAAAAACCCAGTTACCAAGTCATGGACATTGCTTTGCTAAGAAGCAGGAGGAATAAAGGGAAGCTGTATCATACCATGCGTTTCCTTAGAATACAGCATTTTTTAGAGTACAGTGAACACAAAGAACAGGTTGTAGGTAAGAGATTCAAAGCATAACAGTTAATTTTATACTGTGCCATGTTGCATTGTACTATAATAAATTGTAATGCATTTGTACTAGATTGTCTTATTTTAAAACTATATTTTGGACACATACCTCCCTTGCAGTATCTGTCTTTTTTTTTCTTGGAGGGGGGGGGGGGGGGGGTCCATGTTAAAATCAAAATGACGATGCTTATTTTATTTGCAAATTATTCAATAAAATGTAGGCATATCTTGCTATTTATGATAATTATGAATAAAGTGTCTTGTTGATATATCTCAAGGAGATATGACACAGCGAATGTTAATAGTAGTTTTGTTTAATACTTTTCCTCTTGGTCTGCATTGATACTTCAACTCTCAAGGTTGGATCTGATGTTTTTATCCTTCTCAGTGTCTAGAGGATGGAAAGATCAAATTTAGCTAGCCCGCAATACAAGCTGTGTCTGAAGATTTCCACTGGCCTTGGCAGCGTAGTCTCCTGCATTCATTCCACGGGTAAAGCTTTCCCCGTGAAAAGCATGGCCCGTGCTTTCACACACTTCAGCACGCTGGAGTCGCGTAAGCGGCATAGTGCCGCTCTCTCAAAGGTAAAATTACCCACATTCTACCAAAACTGGAAAAAAATTTTCAGCTTGTCAGACTTCAGCTTGGTGAACTCTTTCCAAGACTTTTCTGGAGTGTGGAGCCTGCTACCACTACTCAGACATTGCCTCCTGCCAGTCGCAGTTCGTAGTTTAGCCGTTTCAGAGATGACTTCAGACAGTGATACCAGGAGCAGACAAGAACGTATGAAAAGCTTTATTTGTCATTATAATGGAAGCTTCCATGAGTACTTCACATAGACAGTCCTTCCCTCCCTGAAGGTACCCACTGACCCTGGTGAAGGCGTGTCAATTAAAAGGTTTCATTCAGAAAGCTTTGTTGAGGTTTGAATTATCTGAACTACAGGTAGGTCAGTTGTCCTTAGAGCCAAGTTCATGAGAGATTGAAGTCTGTTTAAGCTGCTGGAAAAATTTCATTCCATGGTTTGAAGGGCACATGAGCAATGAGAGCTGGCACGAATGAATTGTAAAAATGTGTGTGAAAAATTCTCTGTCTGACCGACTGTCTGTCTTCTTTCTAAAGTGGGCTTTTTTGTTTTATTGATAATCACTATTTCATGTCACACTCATGCCTCCCTCTCCCCTTCCCCATTAAAACATCGGGCGAATGTTATGGTTTCGTTGCGTTGTTGGGTTTTGAATTTATTCAGACTTCAGGCAGGTCATTGTCCCAAGAGCTAAGACCCTGGGATTTCTTTGGCTGATTTGAAATCGGAAAAAGCTACGGGAAATTCAACTACAATAGTACCATGGTTTATTTTCAAATAAGGCAATGGTTTATTGGCATGAATGAAGAATAGGAATCTATGAAGAATTTATCTGTCTGCCTGTCTTCGTTTAAAATGTTTTCGTTGATGGTGATTATTCTCGGCATACTCTTGTCTCCTTCTCCCTTCCCCATCATTTTTTTTTCAATCTTCTTAAATCTAGAAAGCGTGTGTTTCACACATTGCA
>JADBJO010000823.1:485000-492500 GCA_016801955.1 Conus betulinus | reverse complement strand
ACCACCCAGATCTCCCCCTCCTGCCAGTGGCAGTAAGAAGTTTAGCAGTTTGGGAGACCTCTTCGGAAGGAGGTACCAGGAACTAATAAGCGCCATACAGGAGACCATAGGAATGTATTTGTCACCATAATAGAAGCATTTTATCTAAAGAGCTGAGAAACTGGAGTTGGTTTGTTAGGTTTCTGATTTATATATCCCATTTCGAAAGCTGCGAAACTTTAGTTGCTTCGTCAGCTTTCGATTTTTTTTTTAAAGCAAATGCAGTTGATTATGCTGAAACCTGAGAAAAGGGTTTCTTTGTCAGGTTTGAAGTTTGTATGAGCTAAAAGCATTCCGTTTCCGTGGTACTAGTGATTTCTTTTAGCATATGATCTGAACAGGAGACTGAGCGTTGAGTGCTGGTATTTATGACATTTTAGGGATGTCTGAAGAAGTTAGATGCCTTTGTCGTGATTTTCTTCTTTCTAAAATTAATAGCCTGCTGTTCCCCGTTAATTGCAACTACTTCCAGCTGTACCGTTCCTTCCATCTCTTCCATGTCAATTTCTAGGAGTAATGCATTCAGAACTTCTCCTCCAGAATAAAATACTGAGATTTTGTACACGGTCTTTGTTTGTTTGTTTTTTGTTTTGTTTTTAAACGAGATTTACCGAGATGCAGAAAAAATACTTGGCTGGGACACAGAAAAAGGGGACGCAGTATTGTCAATGTTTGTTAGCAGCACGTTTCCTTCGAACATAGCATTTTTTCAGAGATCAATCCGCACAAAGTACATAAAGCAAGTAATAGCAAAACCCGTCGTTAGAATGACAAAGTTGGCCCAAATTGTTTACTTATCTCATTGAAACTAGAGGCTGTGAAAGACGAATCAGAGTTCAAAGTAACATTTATTGAATGCACAAATCGGGATAAAAAGTCAATTTTTGACAAATTTGCATAGCTTCGAATGTTGCGCTGTATGTACTGCATTACAACATAGTATTACTTTGTATTCATTTCCACTGTACCTTGTTGGTTTATATTATGTTTTTTGGGTTTTTTTTGCGTTTTGATCTGTTACATTGTGTTGTATTGCACTGCGTTGCACTAGAATGTACTGCATTGTCTTGTATTGCATTTTGTTGTTTTGTTCTGATTTATTGCATATACCACTATATTGTAACGTACTGTTTTGCGTTATACGAAAATAAAGTGATATTTAAAGTACTGTGCCTTCTGATGTTTAACTTTATGGCATTGTATATGTGATAGTATATAGATTTATATTGTACTGTATTGATAATGGACCACATTTCGTGCTGCTAAAAGATGTACACTCGTTATACTTCTTTTTTTTTCAGTCATAACTAACAGACATAAAACACACTCCCATAATAGTGGTGAACATCTTTCTTTCTATTTTTTTTTCAACACTGCAGTCTATTTCAGTCTTTGGGGTGACAGATGACTCTATTCTCTGAGAATATTTTCGTTTTTGCATGTGCATGTGCATGAGTGTGTGTGTGTGTGTGTGTGTGTGTGTGTGTGTGTGTGTGTGTGTGTGTGTGTGTGTGTGTGTGTGTGTGTGTGTGTGTGCAGGAAGAAGGGGGGAAAGGAGAAGGAGGAGCAGACAGGATTATATATGTTCTATTCATAATGGTATTTATTTTCAGTTTGTTTTTGGTTGCTTTCTTTGTTTGCTTTTTTCTATTCATGTTGATGATTTGTTTTGTGCGTACATTAAACGTGATGGATTTTCTCGCTTGTGTATCTCGTTCTTTGTTCTTTGTTCTTTCCTTTTTTCTTTCCTCGTTTAATCTTTTCTTTCCTTATTGTTTTCTCTTTTCCTTGGTTTTTATTGTTCTGCCACTTTACATATCATTTCCTTTGATTCATATTTTGAATACGGATATCTCTCTTACGTTTGGTGAGTTTTCATATCAAAATACAAATAACGATGCCTAACTTGTGGATTATTTACTATTTTTTAACTGTATAACAAAGCGTAGAGTGAGTTTCCTGACTAGAATATTTTATTTGTTGATATGTCTGTAGCCTGAGATGAATGTTTCATATGTTTATTTGTCTCAAGCAGTCATGTTGCGAGAAACATTAACAGTTGTCTTTTAATAAATTTCCGCTTGGCCTTCGTAATTACTTTAACATCTTAAAGCTGGGTCTGATGTTTTTATCCTTCTCTGTGTCTCGAGGGTGGACAGACCAAATTTAGCCGGCCCGCTATAAAGGCTGTGTCCAAAGATTTCCATTGGCCTTGGCAGCGTAGTCTCCCCATTCATTCTACTGGTAGTTAAAGCTTTCCCCATAAAAAGCACGCCCCCGTGCTTTCACACACTTCAGCACGCTTGAGACGCGTGGTGCGGCATAGCGCCTCTCTCTCAAAGGTACCATTACGAACACCCTCCTACTACTCTAAAAAGATTTTCGCTTTCAGACTTCAGTTTGGGGAACTCTCTCCAACACATTCCTGGCCTGCGGAGCCTGCGTACCACTATTCAGATCTCCCCTCCTGCCAGTCGCTGTAAGAAGTTCAGCAGTTATGTACTGGGAGCAGAAGCATGAGCCCATCATGCAAGCTTACGAGAAGTTTATTAATCGTCATAATGGAACCTCTATGAATTCTTCACATAGACAGTCCCTCCCTGAAGATTCCCTTACTCTGATGATGGCACAGTCGATTGAAAACTCTTCATTCACAAAGCTGAGAAACTAGGGTTGCCTTGTTGTTTGAGTTTATTTACAGTACAGGCAGGTGTACGAGTCTGAGAGACGAGACCCTGGCGTTTCTTTGTCTGCTTTGAAGTCGCTTTGAGCTACAAGAAATTCAATTGGCATGGCTCGCGGGTTTATTTTCAAATAAGCCGCCTGAGCGATGGGTACTGGCATGAATGAATTGCAGGAATGCCTTAAGAAGTTCAACGTCTGGCTGTCTGTCTATCGTCTTTCTAAAATGGGTTGTTTTTGCTTTTCGTTGATGATGACTACAGCCGGTCAAACTTCTTGTACGCTTGCATGTTGGGCTCTTGTCTGCTCCCAGTATAACATACTGTCATCAAAAGACGCTACTAGGAAATTGACATCGAAAAATGACTTAAAATGGGGTTTCTGATGACGTGAGAAGAAACAGTTAAAACAAAAGTAATCTTTACGTTTGATTGTTACCTCCGTTTCTTTTTTTCGTCAATGCATTTGTGATTGGTTAAGATTTGTTGTCATCTGCTCTATTTGTAGCTGAATGACAAGCAAGTGATATAAATCCATAATATCATTCGTGGCCTCCATTAAATTTTAAAACAGTTATCAGGAATGTGAAACTGGCATGCCAGATTTCTGTTGCTGATACGTGCTTATCACACTTCCTCCCCTTCCTTCACATCCTTCAGGCCGGAAACTGCCCCAGCCCAAAACTCAAATCAATCATTTTGTATATAATAAATGCTCCATTCTGCTACTGTCTTCAGGGCTTTGGGAGTAGTCTCCTGCTTTCACTCGGGTGTTAGAACTCTCCCGTAAAACCGCACGCCCTCACGCTCACACACTTCAGCACGCTAAACTCGTGGAAAGTGCCTTAGCGCCGGCACTCTCAAAGGCCCACTCATCTCAGCCTCCTCTTCCTCTAGTATGATTTTTGGCCCCTCGGACTTCAACTTGTGGACCTCTTCCCCAGAATTCTCTGGCTCCAGAAATCTGCTTACTTGCCACCCAGAGCCTCTGTCAGCCTGTGAAAGAGTAGCAGCTTGGAGACATCTTTCGCAGTAGCAGACAATGACCTTGTATGAAAGCATGCGCGATAAAGTTTATTTGTCAACGTTTTGGAAGTCCCAAGAACCATTCACATAGACAGTCCATCCCTCCAAAGCTTTCCATTAAAGAAAGCTGGGAATCTGGGAGTTTCTGCGTATGCTTGAAGTTTGTTTAGACGCTATGGCGATTCAGTTACAGGGATAGTAGCGGGCTTTAGTTTTGAATGGTAGACTTTTGCGGAATGCAGAATTCTGAAATGGAAAGAAAGATCACGAAGGCTGAAGTTCTTAGTTTCTCTGTGTTTCTGTGGATGTGCACACGAGAGATCAAACAAACGCATGTTTGTGTGTGTGTGTGTGTGTGTGTGTGTGTGTGTGTGTGTGTGTGTGTGTGTGTGTGTGTGTGTGTGTGTGTGTGTGTGTGTGTGTGTGTGTGTGTGTGTGTGTGTGTGTGTGTGTGTGTGTGTGTGTGTGTGTGTGTGTGTGTGTGTGTGTGTGTGTGTGTGTGTTCATGTCCGTGTGTTTGCGCGCGCGCACTAGACAACCTCTCTCTTCAACTTTCTGGCCCCGTCAAGGTAATACCTTAATAGCATTTCTCCATACTGTGCAAGCATAAAAACAGGCCAGGGACACAAAGAAAGACTGAAACCAAATCCTCAAAGCACACAAGAAGGAGCATTTAGTATTCGTGTTTGTGTGCAGTGACATTTTATCGAGCCATCTCTTCACTGAAAAGTCTTATGACAGTCCATAGCATAAGGAGCAAATAGTGCAAGCCTCAGGACAGGCGAGCGACACTAAGCCTTCTGGCTAACTCAATGATGAGTACAGAGCGAGCATTCACTGTTCGTCCTTGTTTCTTGTGTGATTTTCTTCAGTCCCTCCTCATTTGTCAAAGTTGTCTAAAGTTTAATAGCAAACATGAAAGACATAAAGTTTTATAGCAAACATGAAAGATAGTGTGTGTGCGTGTGTGTGTGTTTGTATGCGCGCGCGCACGTGCGTGCGTGCGTGCGTGCGCGTGCGTGCGTGCGTGCGTGCGTGCGTGCGTGTGTGTGTGTGTGTGTGTGTGTGTGTGCGTGCGTGTGTGTGTGTGTGTGTGTGTGTGTGTGTGTGTGTGTGTGTGTGTGTGTGTGTGTGTGTGTGTGTGTGTGCATATGTGCGTACGCGTGCACGTGTGTGTGTGTGTGTGTGTGTGTGTGTGTGTGTGTGCGTGCGTGCGTGCGTGCGTGCGTGCGTGTGTGTGTGTGTGTGTGTGTGTGTGTGTGTGTGTGTGTGTGTGTGTGTGTGTGTGTGTGTGTGTGTGTATGTCTCTGTGTGTTCTTATTAAGAAAAAGTCGATTTTTTTTCATCAAGAATATCCAGAGTGTTTTATTAATCCCGTTCTTGTTTTCATGTCTTGTTATCAGATATAAAATTATTGATCCGTTTCGTAACCAGAATAAAAGTTTAGATAAAGAACCTCTTGTGAGCAGGGAGCTTGTTAAACTTAATCAAAGAAGAAACATTCATAGCACTCTGCTAAGCACTTCATTTTGGAGGGAAGCTATATGTTGATGATTGTGGACCAGAAACACACACACACAGTGCGTATATACAGTGCATGTTTTCACTATTCATTTCAGGGAAACAATCAAACACAGAATACTGATCCTCAGTAGAGGATTACTTTGTACCATTTGATAGGGATTTTCCTTGTTGTTGTTTTGATATTTATTATGTACTCACATGAATGTTTAATTCATTTCACGGAAATATCAATCAGACACAAAACTTGCACATCTATGTTTTGTTTTTTGGCTTGGGAAAAGACGTCACCGCCAGAATGGGGAGAGATGGTGTGTGTGTGTGTGTGTGTGTGTGTGTGTGTGTGTGTGTGTGTGTGTGTGTGTGTGTGTGTGTGTGTGAGAGAGAGAGAGAGAGAGAGAGAGAGAGAGAGAGAGAGAGAGAGAGAGAGATATGAGGCACTGAGGAAGAAGACAGGAACTGCAATGTATAGATAACCAGAAGAGAGGAGGGTCCGAAGAGAAAAGAAGGACGTTAGACAGAAGGGGATACAGCCAAATACAGCTCCCATCCCACACCTAACCCAGAGAATGATCATTTCTGTTAGTCTCATTTTCTGTTTTCTGTGCCCTTTTCGTGGCACCCTTTCCCTGCTATTCACAGTCACCCCCCACAGCTTGCACAATCACATCTTCAAAATCAGCAACAGTACATAAGGTACAATCAGTGGTCACAGATCCTGTACGTAAGTAACAGAAGGACACGAACTGTCAAGGAGTGAAGGGAAAGTCTAACAATTCTCTCTCTAAACATTACTAAAGTGGGCAGAAACCTTAGAGTGTGCATGTCAGCTGAAGGTCTTCAGAGAAGGAACTCTCCTCGTAAGTGTTTCGGCCCTGATATCCTTGAGCTTTGAGGAAGGCAGGCTGCATCCGGGTCATGACTTCTAGATGCCCCTCTGTCTCAGCACTACTTCATGCTGTGCTATTTGATAAACTGATTCATTTTTTTTTTGTAGTTTTGCGAGCATCTGTTATACACTGTGTACTTGACATTTGCCTATAATATCGCTGGTTTCAAAAATGTTTGAAAATGATAACGCGCTTTGACAAAGCAAATGCCTCTTTGTCTACCTAAACATAATCTTTGCACTCCTATGTTGAGTAATTGCAAGTATTTTTAAAGACTTCAGATGTGTATTTTTTTTTAAGATGATAACACTGATAATAGGTATGGAAAATATAGTTCTCTTTAATATGTTTCAAGGTGTGTATCACATATTTTTCATACATTTGATCTTTTTCCTTTCTTTCAGGCTATCATCGTCTAGACTATAAAATCCCACATTTCTTTGCTGGATGCTCGTGCCTGATCAGTAGTATCACTTCACCTCACTCCCCTCCCTCTTCAGGTTCGACCCTGATTCATTTCTCAGTCTTTGTCTTCTAAGACCAACAACTCTCACATCAGAGTCCAAATTTAGCACCCCCCACAAATGGTTCTGTGTTCCACGATTTTCATCACCTTTTGTGGAGTTGTGTCCTGCATTGGTTCTGCCATTGCTTAAAGCTCTCCCTATAAAACACACATGCCCAGCAATGCCACACACTTCAACATACTACCGTCGCGTGAAGTGGTATAGCTAGCACTGCGCTCTCAAAGGTCAACTCGCCCCACCAACCTCACCCTCTTAAAATATTTTCAGCATTTCAGGCGTCAACTTGTGGAACTCTCTTTAAAACGCCTCTGGCCCGCAGAATCTGCTTACTCGCCACCCTGAAAGAAGTTTAGCAGCTAGGGTTTTTCTTCAGAGAGAGGCAGCAGGGGCAGAAAAGTTCCATGCATGGAAGGGAATGCAGAAAGTTTATTTGTCATGGTAATGGAGGATCGCAAGAACTATTCACATCGATGGTCTCTTCCCTGAAAGCTCCCAGACTAAGCAAAGCTGAGGAAATGGTATCTGGTTTTGAGAGCTGAGAATTTCTAGGTTTATTTGGCCACTTGCAAATCTGTTTTGAACTATGCAGCAATTCGTTTGCCGTGGTAGGGGCCTTTATTTTTTTTAATAGTGGGCCACTGGCTGCTGATGGTGGGAAATACTTGTTGGCATGGGGGATATATTGAACTGCCTGAAGATAGTTCTCCTTGTGGTTTTGTGTGTGTGTGTGTGTGTGTGTGTGTGTGTGTGTGTGTGTGTGTGTGTGTGTGTGTGTGTGTGTGTGCGTGCGCGCGCGCGCGCGCGTGCCTGTGTTGT
>JADBJO010000823.1:480000-482500 GCA_016801955.1 Conus betulinus | reverse complement strand
AACAAAGGCAAAAGGACTGACGACACAATCCTAATATCTTTCTTTTGTTCACATGCGCGCAGACACTCCAGAAGGAGCCTGTGGGAAAAAAACAACCTCAAGGAAAACAACTATTGTGAAGCTGGACTGCCGTGCGTATCGACATCATGCATCCTTCTGCACATCACACCCCCTCAGTGCTCCTCCTCCCTAGAAAAAAAAAAATCAAATCACTCAAAAATAAAACACACACAAAGAAAAAGACCAATAGTACCAAACGCAACAACAAAAAGTAAGCAACAATAACAACAAAACGAAAACCTTAGTCACATAACAATGTAGTTAATTCACACCTAACATCCGCCATTTCTAGTTGTTTAAACCTTTAAAATCATGCCTTGTGATGTTAAAACCAAACTAAACGATAACTGATTCAATAGAGCTACGCTGCTAAAAAAGCATCAAAAGTAATTAGGCCCAGACACCTTGAAGAGGAGAGAAAAAATACATGAGTGGAAATGGCCACAATTAACGAGAAACAGACAAGCCTTTTTCTGTATGGAGACAAACGAAAAAAACAAAAACATGGGAAGAGTTTCCTTAGCCGTTCCAGCACGTGTCTCTCCCTGTCTGCCCTCAGTGACCTAGCATTCAAAAATATAGACCCCCGTCTACAACAGCTGAACTGCCGTGAAGTCTAAATAGATTTCCAAGTGCCCAAACAAACCCAGAGATTCTCAGCCCTCTGAGTGGAAAGCCTTTCATCAACATTGCATTTTGCCAAACACGGACTCCTTTTGTGGGAGGACCGTCTATGTATGTGTAGGTTTCTTTGATTCCTCTGTTACGATGACAAATAAACTTTCGCCAAATACGGAACTTGTCTGCCCCTACCACTTCATTCTGAATAGGACCCGAAGCTGTTAAACTTCTTTCAGAGGCTGACGAGAGATTTGGTTGACGAGTAAGCAGATTCTGTGGGCCACAGACGTCTTAAGAGCGACTTCCACAAGTTGTCTGAGAGGGCAAAAATCTTTTTAGAGGAGAGGGAGGGCGGGGTGATGGGGCCTTTGGGAGTGCTTCACTAAGGCACTTCACGCTACTCTAGTGTGCTGAAGCATGTGACAATGTGAGACGTGCGTTTTGTGCGAACAGCTTGAAGTAGTGGCGGGAATCAATGCAGGAGACGACTCTCGCAAAGGCTGCTGAAATTTTGGAATAGAACTTTCTTACTGGGGAAGCTGTATTTGGTCTTTGACAGGACAGCCTTTAGTCTTAAGTGTGAGCAATGATAAACCAATTAGGATCAAACGTTAAGAGCTGGGGGACGAAAATAACAGTTCATAATAAAGGACACGTGATCAGTAAAGAAATAAAGCTTTCATAAAAAAAAGACAATTGAAAAGTATGCAAAACATGTTATATAGCTCATCCAAAATGTGCACTTTATTAGTAATTGTCATTACCGATTTTGTTTCTTTGCTTACTTGTTTGTATGTTTTTCTCTATTTAACTTGCACTTGAAATCATTTTACAACGTGCTGTCATTCAAAAATGGAGTGCAAAATAATAATGGTAATTACAAAACACTTAAATTGTTCAAATAAGTTTGAAAGGGAAAAAAGCTAAAATTTTAACAAAACTAATTAACAACCAACAAGGCACAGAAACTTAACCTTTCTCAATCCTTGTCACTTTTGAGCTTTGTACATTATTCCATCTTCCCTCCCCACACATATCCCCCATCCCCCCCCCCCCCCCCCCCCCCCCCCCCCCCCCCCCCCCCCCCCCCCACACACACACAACAAAGGAACCTATAAATACTTCCCCAATGGAGTGCGCTCTAAGCATACAAAAAACTCATATGTTAGAGCTGGTGACTCAAAGATGGCCTGCGCACTATTTTGCCTCAACACTGGAATTATTTTTTTCATGTCTTGACATATAACAATATGATCACGTGTTATTTCTTTTTACATAAACACACTATGTTTTTTTTAACATATTTTGTTTTAAAAGCATCAAGTTTCCACCTATACATCAATGAAAGTATATTTTTTGTTTAAACTAAAATTATGTTGAATGATTTTAATATCAAAAACATTAAACTGATTTTGATTGTCATGTTCTATCATTCTATCTTTGAACGTTTTAGAAAATATATGTTTTAACTAAATTGCACTGCTCATGTACCGATAAGGGTAGTTTAAGATCTTCAGAACCACAGATATGTTTTGCTCCACGCTTAGCAGCCCTATCTACTTTATCATTGTAATAAAAGGAACAGTGTGAAGGAATCCAACAAAAGGATAACTGGGTGCCTCCTTCAATAAGCATGTGGATCAAACAGCTTATCTCAATAATCATTTCAGGCCTAGTATGCAGATGAAAATCTTTTATCGCCTAAAGGACTGATTTTGAATCTACACAAAACAGAGCTTGAAATATTGTTTGGGGGAAATTTAAAAGGTAATTCAAAGCCATGAGTATTGCTGTTAATTCAGCTATAAATATGGATATA
>JADBJO010000823.1:460000-462500 GCA_016801955.1 Conus betulinus | reverse complement strand
ACCTTCCCCACCCCTGTCCTACCATCAACACCTTCCCCACCCCTGTCCTACTACCACCAACACCTTCCCCAACCCTGTCCTACTACCAACACCTTCCCCGTCCCTGTCCTACTGCCAACACCTTCCCCGTCCCTGTCCTACTGCCCAACTCCTTCCCCACCCCTGTCCTACTGCCAACACCCTCCCCCCCCCTGTCCTACTACCAACACCTTCCCCACCCTGTCCTACTACCAACAACTTCCCCACCCCTGTCCTACTACCAACACCTTCCCCACCCCTGTCCTACTCCCGCCACCTCCCCCCCCCCCGCCCCCCTGTCCTACTACCAATGCTTTCCCGACCTGCTGTCCTCTTACCAACACCTTCCCCGTCCCTGTACTACTACCAACACCTTCCCCGTCCCTGTCCTACTACCAACACCTTCCCCGTCCCTGTCCTACTACCAACACCTTCCCGTCCCTGTCCTACTACCAACACCTTCCCCGTCCCTGTCCTACTGCCAACATCTTCCCCACCCCTGTCCTACTACCAACACCTTCCCCACCCTGTCCTACTGCCAACACCTTCCCCCGTCCCTGTCCTACTGCCAACACCTTCCCCGTCCCTGTCCTACTACCAACATCTTCCCCGTCCCTGTCCTACTACCAACACCTTCCCCCACCCCTGTCCTACTACCAACACCTTCCCCACCCCTGTCCTACTACCAACACCTTCCCCATCCCCTGTCCTACTACCAACACCTTCCCCACCCTGTCCTACTACCAACAACCCTTCCCTACCCTGTCCTACTACCAACACCTTCCCCGTCCATGTCCTACTATCAACATCTTCCCCGTCCCTGTCCTACTGCCAAACACCTTCCCCACCCCCCTGTCCTACTATCAACATCTTCCCCGTCCCTGTCCTACTGCCAAACACCTTCCCACCCCTGTCCTACTATCAACATCTTCCCCGTCCCTGTCCTACTGCCAACACCTTCCCACCCCTGTCCTACTACCAACACCTTCCCCGTCCCTGTCCTACTACCAACACCTTCCCCGTCCCTGTCCTACTGCCAACACCGTCCCCACCCCTGTCCTACTACCAACACCTTCCCCACCCCTGTCCTACTGCCAACACCTTCCCCACTCCTGTCCTACGACCAACACCTTCTCCACCCCGTCCTACTACCAACACCTTCTCCACCCCTGTCCTACTACCAACACCTTTCCCCACCCTGTCCTACTGCCAACACCTCCCCACCCCTGTCCTACTACCAACACCTTCCCCACCTGTCCTACTACCAACACCTTCCCTACCCTGTCCTACTACCAACACCTTCCCCGTCCATGTCCTACTATCAACATCTTCCCCGTCCCTGTCCTACTGCCAACACCTTCCCCACCCCTGTCCTACTATCAACATCTTCCCCGTCCCTGTCCTACTGCCAACACCTTCCCCACCCCTGTCCTACTATCAACATCTTCCCCGTCCCTGTCCTACTATCAACACCTTCCCCACCCCTGTCCTACTGCCAACATCTTCCCGTCCCCTGTCCTACTACCAACACCTTCCCCGTCCCTGTCCTACTACCAACACCTTCCCCGTCCCTGTCCTACTGCAACACCGTCCCCACCCCTGTCCTACTACCAACACCTTCCCCGTCCCTGTCCTACTGCCAACACCGTCCCCACACCCCTGTCCTACTACCAACACCTTCCCCGTCCCTGTCCTACTACCAACACCTTCCCCACCCCTGTCCTACTGCCAACACCTCCATCGCGCCCTCTCTTCTACCGGTACCCCCCCTCCCCCGATCCGTCTCCTCCTGCCTTCAACCCCTACCCCTTCCAGTCACCCGCCATCAACACCTCCTCCATCCCCCACGCCTGCTAGCTAAACTTCCCCCTCCACACTCTCCTGCCGCCAACACCTACACCCCACCCTCTCCTGCTGCTTGCATATTCCACGCAAACCGCTTCGCAGCTAACACCTTCCTCAACCCCTCTTCGAGTTCGATAAAATACAGATTCTCTCTCTCTCTCTCTCTCTCTCTCTCTTGTAAGACATGAATACCATGATATGTAACACACAAAAACGCGCGCGCGCGCTCGCGCGCACACACACACACACACACACACACACACACACACACACACACACACACACACACACACACACAGTAACAACACAAGTACACACACACAAACACACACACACATACAGACACAAGCGCGCGCGCACGCTTCAAACACACGTACAAAGACACACAGCCACACACGTGCGCGCGTGCGCGAGCGCGCCGCGCGCACTTCAAACGATCACATACACACACACACACACACACACACACTGCATCTCGGACGGTCTGCCACTCTGACGTCAAAGGTTACATTACACGTGCAACACGTTCGACTTTTCTCGTTTGAATTTGCACGTGCAGAATGGAACACACTAAACTGTCCAGATGATGGAGTTAGGCCTACCTAATTCCACAACGGGCAGTCATTGTTTTTAGTGT
>JADBJO010000823.1:430000-437500 GCA_016801955.1 Conus betulinus | reverse complement strand
AGAGAATGAAACACAGACTTTGAGTTGTTCCTACAAGCGAAGTGGGTAGGTACAAAACTCTGCCTCAGTCTGTGAATCATGCTTGAGATCCAAAACGATGCTTTGTAAGTAGCTTTGTTATCCCTTAAAACTACTCCTGCGCACGTTCCCTGTATAGACAGGCAAGGATTGATCCCATCTACCCAACAAAGGAGAGAAGTGTTGAGTGTATGACCGTTTTTTTTTTTTTTTTTCCCTTGTATCCCGCCATTAAGGCAGCCATACTGCAACTTCGGGGAAGGTGCATGCTATGTGTAAACGTGTCATCCATACCAACGGCCAAACAAGCCTTCTCTTCAGAAAGTTGGTGATGGGATTTTACGTGTGTGCAAGATGTTGTTCGTGCGTTCACGCACGGAACCTCGGTTTATAGTATATTCGCGAAGGACTGTATCGGAAGTGGAGTCAGAACCAATCTTAACTCCGAGGGAAAAATCTCCCTGTACCGAAACGGCCCGGCGGAGATTCGAACTCGCAACTCAAGGATCACCAAGATTACCAGGTCAGGCGCTCTACCACTGAGCTGTTCCGGCCCCCCTTATTTTCATGTATCCAGATACTGCACAAGTTTAGCATTTTGCAAATTGTTATGGAACTGCCGTTGAAACCTTTCGCTTGTTTTGAATTGATATATTGGGTTTTAATGTAAAACTGCCATACAGTAACTTCCTTACAAAACAAGATTCCGCTGTATGTTATACACAAACAATATACCTATGACTCAAATACTGCAAAATAAAAAAATACGAGCACATCTTGGGAAATGTCAAGATTAAGAAGCGGCAGTAGAGTGTGTCTAAAGAAACGCCACATAATGTTTTGTTTGTTTTTTGTTTTGTTACTAGAGGCCGACACAAAGTTTGCCGACCTTTAGAAGTCACATAATAGAAGAAGAATCAGAGCTAACCAACAGGGATGTAGTGGCATTTTCGAACACAACAACAAAAATTCTGTCTTTGTTTTACTGAGTCTTATTGAGATGTTTCTTTTTCTTTCATTTTTTTTCTTTTTTTTTCTTAGATCAGACGTGAACCAGGTAAAAAAACAAATTCTCCAAGACGACAGTGCCGTAAAGAAAAAAAGTATGGTAAAACCACGAAGAAGTAGACTCTAGAGAAAAATGGTTATATTGCAGACACAAAGAACCCCCTCTGGAGAAAAAGGCAGTGACGTCGATGCAGGAAGCACCCGCTAGAGGAAAAAGCAATTTTCCAGACGCAGAATGTCAACGTTCGATATAAATGTTGCATACATAGTATATCTACGACGGAGACAAAAATTATGTTGCAGACACAGAAAATCAACATAGAAAGATACGTTAGGTCGCATTCACGGAAAGTCTTCAATGAAAGAAATGACTATGTTGCAGAAACAGAAAGTTTCTGCAACAGAGGAAATAGGCTGTAGAATGGAAGAAATGGCTTATGCAAAGTTTTGAGGCGGAGGAAATATGTATGTCGCAGTTCAACCCTGGAGGATGTGGTCGTGAAGCATACCCAGAAAAACAACTCTGGGGAAAATCAATTTTAAGTCTCAGAAACTGAACACTCTTGAAAGAACACAGGTTTCTTAAACTGCCGTCCACTTCACTTGTTGCTGTTTAAGCTTGTGAATATCCCACGTGTTCTGATCTTCACAACCCTACCTCTCTATCTCTCTGTCTCTTGTCTGTCTGTCTGTCTCTCTCTCTCTCTCTCTCTCTCTCTCTCTCTCTCTCTCTCTCTCTCTCTCTCTCTCTCTCTCTCTCTCTCGCCCCCTTCTGCCCGTCTATTTGTCTGTCTGTCTGTCTGTGTGTCTCTCTCTCTCAAAAGAAAAAAACATAACTGTCCCTTCAGAGCTTTGTGGTTTACGAAGAATTAAGAAGCCCAAAAGACCTAACGCGAGTATCTGAACTTATCTTGGGTTGAGGCGTCGAGGGAGATTAGACCTGATTGATGAATGATTGAGCCGTCTGGTCTCATGCCCGCGGGAAAGCTCTGAAACTGGAGTTTTAGTGGGTCATAACAAAGGCCAAAGGTACGAGAAGCATTTCACCCCCCTGAGTCGACTTCTTCTGAAAGAGAACCGCGCCCCCCTCTCCCCGTCCCCCTCCCCGTCCGCCTCCCCGTAAACTTTTACCATCCACGACAGTTAAGATATACAAACGTGTGTGTCTCCTGACGCCCACGTTTACTTACAAAAGTTTGGGGAAGGGAGGGGGCAAATTAAAAAAAGAAAGAAAAAACACTGTTTTCTTCGTACGTTACAAAGTTCATAAAAGCTCAGTACATCGGATTTACTATCTTGAGATTAGATGGAAATGATCTGTTTGAGTTTTGGTATAGTTAATGTAACTAAAAACAGAATGAAAGAATTGTGGATGAGGTCATATTAACGATGGTCTCCATGGGGTTGGTTTTTGATTATTGTTTGTTTGATTTAATTTTGACAATGTATCCTTGCTTTTTTGCAAATGTGCTGTAAGTTTTTTCTTGTCTGTCAGTCTCTTTGCCTCTGCATTTTATACATACATGCATATATATGTATACACACACACACACACACACACACACACACACACACACACACACACACACACACACACACACACATATATATATATATATATATATATATATATATATATATATATATATATATATATATATATATATATATATATATATGAAGCTTTCTTGTCTAACAAATTTGTACCAAAGCCATTGTTCTCATGACAAAGAAATTGTTAGCGTGTACTACCCCCTCCCCTGCATGTTATTTGTTCAGCGTCAGATAGATGGATGGAAAGATGGGTGGGTTTGGTGGAAAGGATGGATGGATGGATGTATAGATGGAAAGATGGATGGATGGAAAGATGGGTGGGCTTGGTGGAAGGAAGGATGGATGGATGTATATAGATGGAAAAATGGATGGAAAGATGGGTGGGTTTTGGTGGAAGGAAGGATGGATGTATAGATGGAAAGATGGATGGATGTATGGAAAGATGGGTGTGTTTTGGTGGAAGGATGGATGGATGGATGTATAGATAGAAAGATGGATGGATGGATGGATGGAAAGATGGGTGGGTTTGGTGGAAGGATGGATGGATGTATAGATGGAAAGATAGATGGATGGATGGAAAGATGGATGGATTTGGTGGAGGGGTGGATGGATGGAGAGAGGGATAAATTGATCGATAGACACGCGCGTGCCCACACACACACACACACACACACACACACACACACACACACACACACACACACACACACACACACACAGATCTCTGTCTGTCTGTCTGTCTGTCTGTCTGTCTCTCTCTCTCTCTCTCTCTCACACACACACACACACACACACACACACACACACACACACACACACACACATATATATATATATATATATATATATATATATATATATATATATATATATATATATATATATATATCCTTCTCTTTCCCTCATTCCCGTCTTACTCTCTGACTTGAAGGGATCACTTTCTCCTGTCACACTAAACCTGCTTTCTACCACCACTCAACGCATTGTCCTCCCCACAAAAAAAAAAAAAAAAAAAAAAAAAAAAAAAAAAAAAAGACGAAGAAAAACACGTTCAGAGTCCCCGAAAGACTCAAATTGAGAGTGAGCGCTAAGATGGAAGGGAAAAAAAAAAAAAAAAAAAAAAAAAAACCACTTGAACTAATCTTGAGCCTCTGGTATCGAGGGAGATTATATTTGATAGAGAGTCATTGAGCCGTCTGGCTGGAAAGCCCGCGGGAAAGCTCTGGAGCCCCGATTTCAGTGGCTCATAACGACTCGATAGGAATAAGCACTTTGCCGTTTGCCTCCCTTTGGAGGGGCGCTCTCTCTCTTCTCCTCTCTCCTTTGGAGGGGCGCTCTCTCTCTCTCTCTCTCTCTCTCTCTCTCTCTCTCTCCCGACATGGAAGTCGGATTTACTCTCCCTGTGCCCCGAACTTTGTCGCCAAGCAGACTGGCTGATGGTCCGGTCTTCCTCGGAAAAAAGTTGTTGCAATATTCTCGCTATCTGTCTGTCTCTGTCTCTGTCTCTGTCTCTGTCTCTGTCTCTCTCTCTCTCTCTCTCTCTCTCTCTCTCTCTCTCTCTCTGTCTGTCTGTCTGTCTCTCTCTCTCTCTCTCTCTCTCTCTCTCTCTCTCTCTCTCTCTCTCTCTCTCTCTCTCTCTGTCTTTCCTTACCATACACACACACGCGCGCGCCCATTCTTGTACCGCTTTTTTTTTTTTTACATTATGGTCTTCTGTTATTCATCAAATTTGTTTATAAAATCAGTATTGTCCTATGATGCAAAACTTCAAAAACGTATTTTGTATTGACATGTCAATGTCATTATTGTTGTTTTATTTTCACATTCACAATGTTTTTCTCTTTTTTTTTCTTCTCAGAGCAGGATGTAAAAGAGCCGCTAGTCCCTTTTCACTCTCAGTTTAGAAGAGACGTTCGTTCGTTCTTTCTCTCAAATTTATAGTCTCAAAATTTCAAAGACTCGAAACAAGTGGTATGTCGATCCGGTGGCATATTGTGAGACTTTACTCTTGGTCATGTAATCAAAACTTTATTCAAAATGCAGGCATCATAAATCACCCATCGAAAGGACAACAAAAACCTGATAGCTTACATGATGAAATAACTCTTGTTGATTTTTTTAAACCATGCAGTATTAGGTGATGATATTTTGACGCCGCTGAATGGTTGTTTGTTTCGTTTATAGGGAAAGGGTCATTGATTTCGTCAACGAGATTACTTGTTGACAGATATCCGCGGGTTGGCTGGTTTAGTTTTCATTCAGCGTGACTGCGGAAAAAAAAAATCTAGTTGAACAGCAGCAGAAGCAAAAGACAAGTTTTATGACGACCTCAGTGCTGCTATAAGGAGAATTCCCGACAGAGAATTACTGTTCATCGCAGGCGATTTCAAAGCCAGAGTAGGTGTCGATCACAACTCCTGGCCCACCTGCTTGGGTCAGTTCGGCACTGGGAAAATGAACGAGAATGGCCAGCGCCTGCTAGAGCTCTGCTTTCATCATGGGTTGTGCGTCAGTAACACCTTCTTCAACACGAAGCCTCAGCATCGAGTCTTCTGGAGACACCCTCGATCCATACACTGGCATCAGCTCGATCTGATCCTCACCAGACGTGTCAACCTTTCCAGCATCAAGATCACTCGCAGCTACCAGAGCGCCGATTGTGACACTGACCGCTCTTTGGTGTGTGCAGCAAAGTGAAGCTCCGCGCGAAGAGACTGCACAGTAGGAGAAAGGAGGGGCCGGCCTCTCATCGACACCAGCAAAACACGCGATCAAAGAAAAATGGAGGAGTTCGCGCGCGTGTAGGAGGATTCTCCCCATGGCTCACCCGCTGCAAATGCCCAAGACCGATGGGAACACTTCAGAGATGCTGTCTACTACGCCGCCATGTCCACCTTTGGCAAAAAGACCAGCAAGTCAGCTGTTTGGTTCGAAGCCCATTTAGATGAAATGACACCAGTCATCGAGGCCAAGAGAAACGCCCTGACGGCATACAAAACCAATCCCAGTGAGCAGAACCTCCAGGTTCTCCGTGCTGCTCGCAGCAAAGTCCAGCAGTGTGTCAGGCAATGCGCCAACGATTATTGGCTTCAGCTCTGCTCCCACATCCAGAACAGAGGGGTCAGAACAGAGAACAGCAGATGGAGCGCTGGGTAGAACACTACACTGAGCTATATGCAAGGGAAAATGTAGTCACAGAAGATACCCTGAACGCCATAGCGCACGTACCAGAACTGGAAGAGGTTGACAGAGAACCAACCATAGACGAACTCAACGAAGCCTTGGATTCTCTTGCCTCTGGCAAGGCTCCAGGGAAAGACGGTATTCCCGCCGAAGTACTGAAGTGCTGTAAAGAGACACTTATCGCCAAGTTTCATGAATCGTCTGCCTCTGCTGGAGTGAAGGCGAAGTACCACAAAACATGAGGGATGCTAACGTCGTCACACTGTACAAAAACAAAGTGACAGAAGCGATTGCAGTAATTATCGTAGCATATCCCTCCTTAGTATCGTTGGGAAAGTCTTTGCACGAGTAGTACTGAAGAGGCTCCAAGTACTTGCGGAGCAAGTTTATCCTGAATCGCAGTGCGGTTTACGTGCCAACAGATCCACTATAGACATGATCTTCTCCCTTAAACAACTTAAGGAAAAATGTATGGAGCAAAGGCAGCCACCTTCATTGCCTTCATAGATCTCACAAAGGCTTTCGATCTGGTCAGCAGGGATGGCCTCTTCAAGACCCTCCCCAAGATTGGATGTCCACCCAAACTTCTCAGCATCATCAGATCCTTCCACGAAGACATGAAAGGCACTGTCGTCTTTGACGACTCAACATCAGCTGCCTACAACATACGGAGCGGAGTGAAACAGGATTGCGTCCTGGCTCCCACCCTGTTTGGAATCTTCTTTGCTGTGATGCTAAAACACCGCATTTGGTCCTGCAGCTGAAGGTGTCTACCTCCGAACCAGGACAGACGGAAAGCTCTTCAACCTCTCCAGATTAAGAGCCAAGAGTAAAGTCAAGCTGAGTGCCCTGCGTGACTTCCTCTTTGCAGACGACGCAGCAGTAACCACCCACTCAGCCGAGGACCTACAGCAGCTCATGACTTGCTTCAGCGATGCCTGCCAAGGCTTCGGGCTTACCATAAACTTGAAGAAAACACAGGTCATGGGACAGGATGTTGACTCTCCCCCAGTCATCAGCATCAATGACCATGAACTGGATGTCGTCCATGACTTTGTTTATCTAGGCTCAGATATCTCAGACACCCTCTCACTTGATGCAGAGCTCAACAGGCGCATTGGCAAGGCAGCTACCACCATGACCAGACTGACCAAGAAAGCATGGAACAACAAGCTGACAGAGCACACAAAGATCCAGATCTACAGAGCCTGCGTCGTGAGCACCCTCCTGTATGGCAGCGAGTCTTGGACTTTGCGTGCCCGACAAGAGCGAAAGCTCAATGTTTTCCATATGCGTAGCCTCCGACGCATTCTGAACATCACCTGGCAGGACAAGGTTCCAAACAACACTGTCTTGGAAAGAGCCGGATGCACCAGCATGTACACGCTGCTGAAACAGAGACGTATGCGCTGGCTCGGCCATGTCGTGCGCATGGATGACGGACGGATCCCTAAAGACCTCCTCTATGGAGAACTTGTGCAGGGAAAACGTCCCACAGGCAGACCACAGCTGCGATTCAAAGACATGTTCAAGAGGGGCCTAAAAGCCTTGAACATTGACCAGAACAACTGGAAAACAACAGCCCTCGAACGGTCAGCCTGGAGACAGACTGTGCAGAAAGGTCTCTCCAAGTTCGAAGAGACACTCTCTTAGAAGCACGGGGAAAAGAGAATGAGAAGAAAGGCTGCAGCCAGGCAGACAACCAGCGTCAGATTTCACCTGTGCCCTCTGCCACAG
>JADBJO010000823.1:417500-422500 GCA_016801955.1 Conus betulinus | reverse complement strand
TTTTTTGTTTTTTTTTTGTTTGTTTTGTTTTGTTTTTTCTGTTAATTTGATCTTCTGTTGTGTGATTTCATGTTGTCGTTGTCTTCTTTTTCCACGACTTCGGTTGAAATATTAGAATGCGGGGTGGGGGTAGGGGGTGGGGTGGGGCTGAATAAGAAAGAAACACACTGATGATGAAGAAAAGGTCAACAATGAGGGGAAAATCCGATGATGTTTTCGGTAATGATCATTTAGATGCAGTTCGTCTTGTTTAATGAATGCTTCAGCTCTGGTTCTTCTTCTTCTTCCTTTTCTTGACATTTTATTCTGTTTTTTTTTTTTTCTTCTTTTTCGTTGCTTCTTTTTCATCATTTCTTTCTTTCTTTCTTTCTTTCTTTCTTCTTCTTCTTCTCTTCTTCTTCTCCTCCTCCTCCTCCTTCTCCTTCTCCTCCTCCTCCTCCTCCTCCTTTCCTTCTCCCCTCTCCTCCTCCTCCTCCTCCTCCTCCTCCTCTTCTTCAGTTCTATCCCCTCCCACCTCTGTTTTCACCGCGTTGTCTTTTGTCATTTCTTTCCTTTCCAGCCTTTCCTGTCCTGTGTCTCTAATTATTTCCGCAACATATATCGTTAGCAGCAGCAGCATCAACATCAGCATTATCACCACCACCACCACCACTATTATTGTTATAATCATCAGCATCACCACCACCATCACCACCATTCTTCTTCCTCGTCGTCGCCGTCGTCGTCTCTTGTTTGTGGTCCCTATCTTCTTTCACATTGCGTCGTCATATTGATATTTGGAACAGTTTGGGGTGAGGATGGGGAGAGGGGAGAAGATCCAATGATGAACTGGTTGTGGTGAAGCGTGGCTGACCGAGGTCTAGAGCACAGAATGGAAATGACCAGGGTGGAGGAGTGAGAGAGAGAGAGAGAGAGAGAGAGGGGGGGGGGGGGGGGGGTAAGTGTAAGAATGGCATGGAGTGGAAGTGGGAGTTGGTTAGAAACCAGATAGGGTGGGGCATGATTTGGTGGGGGTGGGTGTTCTTAAATCCTGAGTAGATGCCTTCCAAGAGAGGATGATATCAAAGTAGTAGTAACACGACAGTAACAGCAGAAGTAGTAGCTGCAGCCGGGGGTGATTTGGTGGGGGTGGGTGTTTTAAATCCTGAGTAGATGCCTTCCAAGAGAGAGGATTGATATCAAAGTAGTAGTAACACGAACAGTAACAGCAGAAAGTAGTAGCTGCAGCCGCAGCAACAGCATGTAGCAATAGTACAGGTAGCTATTATTAAAGGTGACTTCTTAACTGTCAATAATCATACCCCCTCCCCCTTTCCACCCCATCCGCCGCTAATCCAGACGAATGGATGATGACTTGTAGGGGGTGTGGGAGTCGGAGCAGACCACGGAGGAGCTGCTGCTGTCGCTGCTGGCCCGCGTCAACTTCACGGGGAACCTCAACACCCTCGTCAACGACTACCTGCGCCTGGAGGCCAACATCCGGCGGGTGAGTGCAGCTGCAGGGTCTTCATCATCCACCCATCTCCCGGGGCCTGACCGGCGCCTCATGTTCACGTGGAACTTGCCAGGCATCAGCTGGTTCTCCAAGAGGCTCGCCGGCATTCTGAGTACTTACACTGGCGTGTGTGGATTGTTTGTTCGGTGGCTGTATTACGCAAATTTGACGGAAAGAATAGAATGTAATCAGGAATGTAGTCGTTAGATCTTTGTTCGGATCTGTCATATGAATCAAACGGGATACCAAGGATCGACTCGGAAATATGTTTAGTAAGTTTTCCACTGCACAAGACCATTGAAAACTAACTATTTACTAATTAAGAAATATCTGTGTGTTAATGTCTTTTTTATGGGATACTGTGGCCTACCGGTGAGAAAACGAAAATTTCGATACTCTGTATGTTCGTATAAAAGAATACATTATTTTATTGCTCTTTTATGTTATTTTTATTTCATTGAAAAAATAAAATGAAGCTTACATTTTCAATTTATAATTATGACCTCATTTTCAGTTCATAACTAGATTCCGAGACAGGCAAAATGAATTTGCTTTCGAATCGTGAACTGATTTCCTCACAGATTAAAAAAATATCTACATTTATATTTTTTTCTTCGGTATTAAAGTACACGTGTATTAACATTTTGTGGTGGATCAGGATCCAACGAAGGATTCAGGATCCATTCGACCTTGGCGGAGGTCTCCGCACAGCTGAGTTCCTTTCTAGTTCTTGTCTAATTCTCCTCGGCTCATTATTGAGATTCAGAACTAAAAAAAAAAAGAGAAAGAACCAGCGGTACTGAAGTGAACTGCATATGTGTCTGCTGGCCTGCTAGTTCGTTGTGACTGTCTTCAAAGTCAAAAAGGGGGTCGGTCATCAAAACTTGTTACTTTGTGTGTGTACGTTTCTTCTGTTGGTGTAAACTCTGTAAATCAGTGTGTTAGCTCGAGGAATAAGGTCAAGCTTGAAGCCTCCTTTTGTGAGAGAAAATTTTCAAACAAGGGATTTCCTTTTTAGAGGTATTTTGCTTGTGCTTTCTTTCTGTGTTTTAGGTGATAGGTGTTAGATGCCGCAAACGGCATTCGCTAGGGAGCAAACATTTCCTTCCTTGTTTATCATTAACTTTTTAATTCCGCTTAGGATTTCCCTTCACATTCATTCATTTTTTTAAATTTACCTATTTGTAACCGCTGACTCTGTGGTCTCAAGCCACGACAGAATGGCACAGCCCAAATGGACTGGTCTATTGAAAGTGACTCGGCCTTAAAGGAACTGAAACTGAAAACTGAAAGTAGATCCTCCACCTCCCACCCACACCCACGCCTACCGCAGTCCCGCAGTCCCCTCCCCTCCCCCAACCCCCTATCCCCCACGCCCACCCCCACCCCCCCAAAAAAAGGGGTAGTACATTTTTGAAGACACTTAAGATTCATTGTGTTCACGAAAAACAGTAATCTGTTAATCAACAAAGCAAAGGTGCGAATTAAAACTGTGCTTTTTAAATACAGAGCATCAACCAGAACAATAAACTTAAGTTATTTGTCGGTATAAACTGATGTGTAATTATTGCTGTTATGGTTTTTTTTTATTTGTCTTGTTTTGTGTTGTCATTAACTGAAATGGATATGTGTAATCAAACAAAAGCCAGGCGGAGGCTGTTCATGTGTATATCGGGCGCCATGTTATTTACTCTTTCCATACCACAGCTTGATTTCTGTCATTTAAATGTAACGCATTATTCCACGTTCTATTTTACCAGACGTTTAACGGAGACAGTCCAGACAACATGGAGGAGCAGCCCTGCGACGAGTTCTCCCGGAGCTCTTTCTCGGAGCTGCAGTTTCGGCACGGCTCCTATGGCATCAACTGGACAGAGCTCGTGCTGACCGTCCTTGACCTTCCCAGCACGCGCGACATCGTCATCTGTGACGTCAGGCTCAGCCGCCCGCTGAAGCATTTGCTGGAGATCACCCCTCAGCCGACGTTGTGGAAGTTCACCATCCTCCACACACTTCTGCACTCCGACCTCTATTTAATCGTGTCGGGTCGTGGAGCGAACGTGGTGAGATCCACGCGGCACTCGTCGAAGACTTCCTTATTTCAGCGGCGAGCCTGGAAGCCCAGGAGATGAGGACGAGATCGCCCGAAGATCGGTGCCTGGACCTCCTGGAGTACGTCATGCCCAACCTGAAGGGTGCCGTCCACTGCCCGAAGAGCGGGCTCAAGTCTGCCTCTAAAGAGACCGAGTTCCTCTTCGAGCAGCTGCGGGTCGCCTTGGTCGGGATCCTCAAGGACCTGTTCCACATCTCCACGGACAGTTCGTGGAGGATCACCAACACCACGGTGAACCGGGTGAAGGCGGACGTCATGCTGTTCTTGAAGAGTCTGGAGGTGGACCCCGAGGGCTTGAAGGTGGAGCTGGACGAGTATGACTTTAGCGCCAACATCCTGGAGCTGATCAAATACCGCAACCACTTGTACAACAGCGGCAAGGTGCGGCTAGACGGCTACCCTGATGACCTGACGGCCTTTGGCATTCGCGCTTGCTTTGAAGGTGAGCTATTCATAGTGTGTGTGTGCTAAAATTGTTGTTCGTATGTTGTTTTCTGTGTGTGCGTGCATTGCACGTGAAAAAAGTGGAGTGCTGTTTCAATTACTGTTTCTGCATCATTGTCATGGTCGTCGTCCTCATTTTCATCAATATCATAATTGCAGCATGCTGCGATGTTTGGTGTCATTTTGCATTGTGCAATATGATTTTGCTGTGTGAAGTGTGGACCGTTCTTTTGATGGAGACGCATCGCTATAGTATGACCAAGCCTGGTTTCGTCCACATTTACCTATCGTGATAGAAGAAACCTGTTGACATGAAGGAGCTTCCGGGAGCTTTCTGAAGTGTGTGTTGAGCTTGTTGCCATCAAAGCATACGTGTTTGTTGTGTGTGCGCTAAGTGTATGCTGTTGTCCCCGAAACCCTGGTTTACCGTCTCATCCTAGATAACAGGCACAAGCACAAATCTAAAAGAGTACTTTCATTGGTTTCATACCAGCAGTAACAAAGCATATTGCAACGAACAAACAACGGGGACAAGTTTTGGAGTAAGGGAAAAGCACAGGCTTCGACCTTCTGCCCTTATGATGATGGTTGAGAATCAAATCATCTTTATCATCAGATGTGGCCTCACAAGAGAGCTAGATCCTGTTTGCAGGCAGAAGCACGCACACCTACTACCCCCCCCCCCCCCCCCCCCCCCCCCCCCCGGTCACACACAAACACACGCAAATGTACACACACTCACACACACACACACACACATGCACGCACGCACGCACGTGCACGCACACACACAGACACACACACACACACACACACACACACACACACACACACACACACACACACACGCATGCGTGCACACGTGCGCACAACACAACACACTCGCACACACACGCACATACACGCGCGCACACACACGCACTCTCTCTCTCTCTCTCTCTCTCTCTC
>JADBJO010000823.1:400000-410000 GCA_016801955.1 Conus betulinus | reverse complement strand
CAAAAGACGCTGTCCTGGATAATTTTATTCATTGAGAGAAATCAATATACAAGGGGTGGCGATTCAAGACATTTTTTTTTTTGCTGGAAAGAGACAAGGAATTAAAGACGAGATAAAACAAACATCCGAGCCGTACAGTCAACATTTTGCAAAAACCGTTTTGTGTCGACGGAAACCATACTCTCCTCATTTTTGCAAGGTTTTCCCATTCTGTCCATCCACTGACTACCAGAACAATGATCTTAGCTTCCACTCACTCTCCGGAGACACCTACACGGAGGGATGAGAGATGAAATGAAAAGTCCTACAGACTTCGTTGTTTCAGGATTTATCCCTGAGGTATGTCAGTGAATGAAAAGTCTCTGGGCTTGAGCCAGTTGGATAGGCTGGACCAGGAGAGTCTTTTGGAAGACGTATGCACGTGTGATGTCAAAGACAGCAGCTGCGGCAGCAATAACAACAACAATAACCACAGCAAACTCACATATCACGCACACACGCACGTACAGACGCACTTATACACTCACACACACACACACACACACACACACACACACACACACACACACACACACGCACATACACACACGCACATACACACACACACGCACGCACGCACGCACGCACGCACGCACGCGCGCGCGCGCGAGAGGAGAGAGAGAGAGAGAGAGAGAGAGAGAGAGAGAGAGAGCTCATGTAGAGTGAGAGAGAGATCTGCTCATGTATGTGAGAGAGAGAGAGAGAGAGAGAGAGAGAGAGAGAGAGCACTGAGCGAGCAAGAAATGGACCAGGGAAATTGAATTCAGAGGGCCACTGAGTGATGTGCACGAAACCTCACCATAAAGAAGAATAATGTGAAAACAATGGACAAACATAAAATCACCTGACGTTAGAAGAGGAGGTCATTCGCCAACCAAGCTTCCGAACAACTGTTACACCAGAACAGCATGTTTAAAATAATAATTCCACGGGAACAAAATGCTGAATCAACAATCATGACATCCCTGTTTACAAACTTAGCTTATGTTTGCAATAAATAAAGAAATAGAAAAAGGTTGAATATTGCAATTTTTGCACTACAAAACATATACATTTCTCGTCCTTTCATGTGTATTGACATTTCATGAGGGAGAGAGAGAGAGAAAGAGAGGAGGAGGAGGAGGAAGGGAGAGAGGGAGGGGGGGTTCGGACAGACAGGCAGGCAGGCAGGCAGGAGAAATAGAAAAAGGGACAGACGGACAGACCTACAAACAAGAGAGACAGACAGAGACAGACTGGCAGACATGGGAAGCGGTGTGAAGAGAAAATTCAATTCCAGTCATGGCCCTGAAAGGTGGTCCGAGGAAGCCAGGGAGTTGACACAAGCAATATTCTCGCTCTCTGCTCCAGCCAATCACCTCCAGATCCCATCGTCTTAGCCTACACTCATGCCCTGGCTGTACGGGAGAGTACAAAAAAGCAGTCGCGGGCTTTAAAATCGTATTAGTGTGGCTCCCTTTGAACGTGCTGAAGAACAAGATAAAAAAAAAAAAACGTTGGATGAGCGCGGAGGGGGAGCCACCTTTGGTGAATTGATTCACTGGCCCAGGTCAGCCAGTTATGATCCAACAGTGCCTTCTGTGAGGCTTACAGGGCAAACAGTCTTAAGTATCCAATCGACTCTCTGTGTCTGTCTGTCGGTCTGTCTGTCTGTCTCTCTCTGTCTCTCTCTCTCTCTCTATCTCTCTCTCTCTAAAACAGCGTTTGAATATTTAAAACACAGTTAATTGTGACTTGTCTCGTGCTATTATATAAGCCAGAATTGACCTGAAAAAAAACCCAACTGAAAACAGTCCTATAGATAGTTGGTCAAAGGCTACTTGTAGGTCACGTGATGTACACACGTGGTTGTCAAATGAAGGCGTATCTTGAAGACAATCAGTCCTAATCAGTGGGAGACAGTATGATTATGAGTGGTGTAAATCCAATCAGTGGGAGACAGTATGATTATGAGTGGTGTAAATCCAATCAGTGGGAGACAGTATGATTATGAGTGGTGTAAATCCAATCAGTGTGGAGACAGTATGATTATGAGTGGTGTAAATCCAGGCGGAAGCATTTCTATGAATTAAGCTTTCAAAAAAGTCAGAATTCCCATAAACTATCGGTCATAGGGGCAGTAAATTGTCAGACTTTAACCGTGTCTAAGGCACAGCATTTTGGCAGGCGGAGCCCATCCCACTCTTTCCGTTGCCTTTAACTTTCTCTGAGGTGCAGTAGGTGTGGCTTTTTGGTTCTGCGTGGTCAGAGAGGATTTCAAGCCGAAAAAAAAAAATCATACTCCACGTGGTGGCTCGAACTCACGACAGTCCGTTCTGCAGGCAAACGCACTAACCATTTGACTATGGCACCCTGCATACCACACATAAAGTAGCGTGGTCTGATCCTGCTACAGTGAATGAAAGTGCAATTGCCTATTGTTGTATCACTGTGGCTTTTTGTCGGACTGTTGTCCATTTCTTTTTCTGAAAGTCGATCGGGTGATTTGGTTCATTCGGTAGTTACTTCATTATGTAAAAGCCGTCATTCCCCCTCTGCACTTTTAAGAATGGGGCAGGGAACATTTTCTTCTCATTTGTCCAAGAGAGGAAAGCATATGACGTACCTACATATTCCAAGTGGTTGTAGCGAGTAAGGCCAAAGGTAAAACAATAACACCCCAAACACCCCAAAGCCACTTGAGGCTCTTTCAGCTCAGTATGTGGATCGTATTCAGAAAGACGAAGGAGGGTTTACAGCAAAAAAAAATGAGATGCCAATCAAGCTTCCAGCAAGAGGGTAAAAAAGCCAGTGTTGATATACACAAAATCCTCAGCAGCGTCACCCATATCCCTACTTCATTTCCGTCAATCGAGCGCTAGATCTCCACGTCTAAGCCCTCATTCACACACTTCCAAGGTCCATGGACGCCCTGGGGTCAGGAAAAAAAAAAAAAAAGCCGTGACTTATCCATTTAAGCACATTAGGACGAAGAAGGAAAAAGTTAATGACTCCAGAGTGGGAATCCATATATTAGGAGGGAGTGGTGGAACTAGCTAGGCCAGAGAGTGTATTGAAACATCTGATCCAACCATTTTGATCACAGACTTACGGAAGAATTTGTTATTTGATCACAGACTTACGGAAGAATCTGTTACCAGTGCGTTAGAATGTACTTGTACATAACCACTGCTTAAGATTCACAATTCAATCTGCTTTTTGTTCTGAGTTTATTTTTCTTAAAAGCATAAGCAGTCAAGATTTCTTTCTCAACAGACACTCTGCCATTCTGGCTCAGCATTTAAGAAGTTGTAATTGGGGAAAATGCGGTAAAGAAAGGTCATTTGTGCGTTGCCACTGCTAGAAATAGTACATCGTGTTGGATGTCCATTTCACTCACGAACAAACGACTACCATTGTTTGCACAGCTCAGTTTGAGGCCCCAGTGGAAGAAGCTCCTTTTGATAACATCAAATAATGAACGGTCCTACTGCTGTAAAAAGATCAGGGAGGAAAGGTCACATGAACAGGTAGAGGATCTGGTCTGCTGTAAAAGCTGCCTTGAAAAGTAGGATGCTAAAGGTATCGGCAGGTTCAGCTCTTCTGCCTCAGGCGACGATACTGCATCACCAGTGTCTTTGAGCCGTGGAACACGATGATAGTTGGCACTTTTCTTTTCCCACGTGCCAGTGTGACATCCATAGTCGGATGGGCTGTAAACAAGATGGCTTATCTGGTCTCTGAACAAGTCTTTTGACACATCATTTCACATGGATTGGCCCTCTCTCTCTCTCTCTCTCTCTCTCTCTCTCTCTCTCTCTCTCTCTCTCTCTCTCTCTCTCTCTCTCTCTCTCTCCCTTTTTGAACGTTGCTTCTGCTGTAGCTCTCAGTTACAATACCGTCGTTTCCACCTCTGTCTGCCTTCTCTTGTTCACTCTGCAGAGGGGCTGGCGGGTACTCCAGTGATAGCAACCTTTCCAGCTTGATCAATGTTCGTAATCAGTACCCAGATATTGAGATTCGGCCCTGACGTGGCTAATGCCTCGGCCTCCTGTGTCGACAGGATGCAGTTCACTTTGTCGCCGCTCGTGTGTTTTCGTCTCCGGACATGATTGAAGCTGCGTTTCCTCCACCTTTATTGAATGGACGAAGCGAAACCTTTTTTTTTTTTCAATTTTCTTAAATAGATTTATGTTTTTTCACTGTCCAGTACTATGGGCTGCGTCAGTGCTTTTACTTTCACACCATCACGGCTGATACCGGTTCTCACAGACAAAACCAGTATTCTGGCTCGTTCTCGGCAAAAATTCCAGCACCAGCATTTCACATGGAGTAATCAGCATCACGCCGTCATTGGCAGGCTACCAGCGTGTGCTGCAGATGTGCAGTGTTTATGTTGTGGTGGAATCAATGCAGAGCCCTACCTCTCAAACCTACTGCTGATGATGATAACCTCTAGGCTCTGGATCAAGGCTTCTGTAGGAAGATCAACACTTTTTTCTTCAAGATCGTAGCATGTGGAACCACCATCAGTTCATAAAGGAGCTAATGGAGTCCAGTTTCGCAGAATGTAATCAAGACGGATTTCTCCTGCCTGCGTGATATGGAGTGAAATTTTATACATGCGTGCCATTGTCTCTGATTATATTCTCGTGGGGTATTGCTAGTCCTGAAATCAGAAGGGTGTGAATGTGTAATAAAAAATAAATCAAAGGATGTCATTAACACGTGTTTAATTACATTTAACAAGGTGGCACTGCATGGTAAAAGATTGGCTTCGTGCAATGCAAGTAAAGAATGACACCTCCCCCACCCCCCTCAACACACACTCACACACGCACGCACACAACCACATACACACGCACGCACGCACGCACGCACGCACGCACGCACGCACGCACACACACACACACACACACACACACACACACACACACACACACACTTCCTTTCTTTCCTTCTTTAGAAAGGAATGATTCACGAGCCAGTTCTTGAAGTTTTACATCTCAGTTACACATGCGAAAATATTTTAGCTTTTGAGTACATCCTTTGTCCATTTGGAATAAATGTCACTGCTTAACGTTTTTTTTTTTTTTTTATTTTCATTTTTTTGTTTTTGTTAACATAATTTCATTTTATGAAAACTTACATCTTCGAGATTGTTAGTGTCGCATATGGGCAGAGACAACCCCCACTCCACCACCCCACCCCACCACACCCCTCATATGGGGATTCTGTTGGGGTTGTGAAAATCCCTTTCTTTTTCTTGTAAAATCCTAGGGATTTTTTTCAGTGCGGCTTTGGCGGCCGGGTGTGGCGGAAAAGTTTACGAGTTTGTGATCGGAGTAGGTGGCCAGTGGCATTTCGAGTCATAGTGTTTAAATAAACTGTTAAAACCGTCTAGCCAGAAGAGTTTGGCTCAATAGATGATGGTTTATCTTCACATCACTAATGTTGTTTATCCAGCAGGGACGTCTTGCATCGCTCGCCTGCCCTTTTCCGCCCGCCAGCTTTCCTTCCATCACCTTCCCCTCCCACCCACTCATTCCTTCTTCGAGTCTTCTCAAGTTGTGTCTCCCGAAAAGTGGTTGGGAGAGTCTGTAGCTACTCCTCCAAAGAGATCAATAGTCCCCAATTGTTCTTCGGGTGTAAAGAATTAACCTCTCTCTCTCTCTCTCTCTCTCTCTCTCTCTCTCTCTCTCTCTCTCTCTCTCTCTCTCTCTGGTCTTTTTAGTCGTCTTGGTTCTATTATCCTTTTTTTAAGAAGTCTGGAGCCTTTGTCCCTATTTTTCGTTATGTGAACCAGCTATCTTTTCACTAGTAGTCAGTGGTGATAGTTGGTTTTCATTCATTCCGTGCTTAGCTCTGGTCTTCTTTCTGTAGCAATAAGATTCTGTAGTCTGACGCTTGAGTTATTGTTGGTACAAGTGATACGCATAGGCACAATATCGTTCCAGTTGTCTTTCCATAAGTGGTCTTTTATTTCCATTGATCGACCGCATATCGTAATCTTTGCCACATTTGTTCACTTAGAAATTCCGAACTACAATTAGGGGTAGGGATGCGTGGGGTAGGGGGTGAGGGTTGGGGGATTGGGAGGCTACAGAGCTAAATGAGCATACATTCGTTTCAGGTCTTGTGATGTTTTAGTGCAACTAGCCACGGATTGAAAATAAGTGGTATACATGTTTGTATAATACTTTCATTTTTATTAGATGGGTTAATAATACAATAAAACTGGCAATTTTAAGCAGACTAGCTTCCTTTGTGGGATAAAATCGCGGGCAGCTTCTTTTGATATATATATATATATATATATATATATATATATATATATATATATATATATATAATATATATAGAGAGATATATATATATATATATATATATATATTCAAAACCAGATACGCAAACCATAAACAGTCATTCAATAAGAAAAAATACAAAAACCAAACAGAACTGAGCAAATATATTTGGAGACTTAAAGACAAAAAAATAAACTATAACATATCCTGGAAAATCATAAAAAGGGCATCACCATACAACAACATTTCAAAAAGATGCAACCTATGTTCAACAGAAAAATGGTTAATACTATGCAAACCATACTTAGCAACCCTAAATACTAAAGTAGAAATAGTAAACAACTGCAGGCACAAATGGAAATCGTTGTCAGCAAACGCACCCCTGAACTGTAAACAACCCCAAAAAAACCGAACAATACGTGCAGCCAACCCGCACGTGCAAACAGTGACATCAGGCCATATAACACCGGCAGTAGGCGCCCCAAAACCATCCTGACGAGAGCGCTGGCTCGAAACAGATCTGTTGGTGTTTTAAAACTTCCTTTTATCATCCTATTTTTTAACAAATATAATATATATATATATATATATATATATATATATATAGAGAGAGAGAGAGAGAGAGAGAGAGAGAGAGAGAGAGGATAGAGTAGTGACATGGTTAGAACCTGCGTCCGCAGACCTAACGATCTAGAGTTCGAATCATTCGTGGAGGGGAGAGGCGGTGAGTGTGTGTGTGGGGGGGGGGGGGGGGTGCACTAAAATTCTAGCTGTCTACCCAGCAGTGAACGGATACATGACTCGGACACGGAAAGGCTAAGGCAGTAGGAAAGATAGGGTCAGGCTATGACTGTTATAACGCTGACCCTAAGACAGAATACATCTCCAAAAGTCAGCTGCCTCTGTGATCAGGTTATTGGACTTGATGACAGCCCTGGCATAGTCCCCTTTCGTGGGCTCGGCTATTAACAACATAACTCGGTTTGAAAAGGATCGGCTATGGAACATTAACCTTTAACCTGCGGCTGTCACAGATACACCTAGCTCTGCTAAGCCGGTGTCGTGGTACCTTCCCGCCTGTAGTGTCCTGTTTCCCTGGAGCCCGTGTCTTGATTCGGTATTATTCTCAAATATTCCTCAACCATTTTAGCGATTCAGGAGGTGGACATTGTTGTTCGGAGCCTTGCAAGTAGCCTGTCGGGTTCGTAACGGATATTAATGGGACGCAGCGGAAACTTGTATCCAAGATGTATTTTATAACTCGGGCATAGTGGAATCTATCATCCATCACAGGTCAGTAAGATCGTGATTGAATTTTTTCTAATGCATCATCTTTAAGTGATAGAAAATGCTAACTCTTATGTTCAGTTCATATCCAGCCAAAAAAAGCCAATTTTGAAAAGAGATAATAATAGTTCATTTAGATTTAAAAGGCCACGTAGCAAAAAATCTTTGCAGTTTGGGTAGGCAGAGTTCATTTCAAATGTTCATGGTTACACGATTTGATCACTAATGTCCATGCCCTTCAAACTAACAAAGAGGCTAAGGTTTCGTCATTGTCTTCTGTATAAAAGTTTTTAGCGTCGAAACTCATTGTCAAGTTTTTGCAGTAGCTCTCCTAAACTGTTCATGTTTAATATTCCTTTGGATCGAATGCATTGCTACGTCCTAGTTGTATTTATCCTACATCATTCTTCTCTGGCCCTTTCATGTATTTTATCTGTAGAAATTCTTAGAGTCCAGACACACTGCAAAGTCATCATTGTTGTGGTCCTACATTGGTCTTGTCTGGCCCTTTTGTGAGTCTCGTCTGAGAAAGTACTGAGGGTAGAAAATTCTTCTCCATTGTCTGTGCCGAACGTTGTTCTCGTGTGGCCCTTTTTTGTCTTGTCTGGAGAGGTTAGGGTAAAAATGCGTTGCCTGTGTTTGTGTTTTGTTCGTTCCCTTCACCCGGCAGGCCAGTAGAATTATTTTATTTCATTTGCGAAAACAGAGCAGTCTACCATGTCAATCGTTTTAAAGAAAAACAGGACAGCAGTAAAATTGTATCCTTCACACACACACACACACACACACACACACACACACACACACACACACACACACACACACACACACACACACACACACACACACACACACACACAGAGAGAAATTGAGAGAGAGAGAGAGAGAGAGAGAGAGAGAGAGAGAGAGAGAGAGAGAGAGAGAGCGAGAGAGAGAGAGAGAGAGTGGGGGAAAACGTTTGGTTGACAAATGATATCCACCACAGATTTCAGCCAGTCATCCCGTTATTTTCCGTCAGTCAACCGTCAGACCGTATCCGCCTTCGCCACAAACCATCAGTTCACTGGAAACCATTGATGTATGGAAGAACAAATCCGACCAGACATAAATGCCACTCAGGCTTCAGGCTATTCTACACAAAGTGAACTTGAGACCGAAAATGCAATTTTAGTGGGAGCGAATGCCGTCCAGTGGTGGTGTGTTCGAGGTGTAGATGACCGAGTGTACAAGGTAGAACAGTGGTTTGGTTCACATAAAATCCCCCTTTTTTCATGTCTCATCCTCAATGCTCCTTATGGATCACTCCCAAGCTGCTCCACACACACACACACACACACACACACACACACACACACACACACACAACCACACCCAGGTACGTGCAGTGGTAGCCTTAACATCAGTAGACCACAGGAAGCAGTCAACGAAGGACAGTCCACTTGAGCTGGAGGGTGTAGCGCTATACTGCTGAGTTATCTGGAGGTGTTCAGTACTGCCGAAATGTGGTAGTCTGTTGAGAGAAATATGTCACGTAGAAACCATCACCATTAAACTAGACTTTTTTTTAAAAATAGGAATTTGATTGAATATATGTAGAATGCCTGTTGCATCCTGGATAATTACCTCATATTCTCACAATATTGAAAGTAGTGATAACTAAAAAAAAAAAAAAGAATAATGATTAGTGCTCTTTATTTCCTGGTGACTTACCAGATTAGTTTTCCCCTTTTGGAAAGAGAAGGGACGTGTGGCATTAGCGCAGTCAATCGCTACCGTCCTTTCACACCTGGCGCTGGACTCCATGAATGTATAGCAGAAAAGAACCGACCAGATATTAATTTCTTTCAGGACGTTGGCCGTTATAGTGCAGAGTGGAATTTTGGGAGGAAAATGGATTTCGATTCGCCGTGGTGTTTTCCACTGGCGCTTTCGGAGGAAAGAGAAGGCGGTGTGGGGATTAGGGAGAAGGTCAAACGTAGAAGTGAGTACAGTGGTCTGGTTCAGTGGAGAATACTTTTTTTTTTTCTCTCTTCACCAGTTCTTCTTTCTTCCTTTGGTGGTTAGAGTATGACGTTTTTCATATGGTCCTGTTTACCGTCCTCGGGCCAGCTACTAGCTTTGCAAACACTTGCAAATTTAGAACCAGTATTTCACAGAACAGTTGAAAATGAATATTTCATGGTGTAATATATCGCGAAAGTAGAGATTTCCTGCATACGTTGGTAAGTTTATGATCGACATTTATGAGGCATTGACTGGAGATTGACTGAAGAGTGATATAACCTTGACTAGGGGCCCAGTCTTGTCACGAGCAAGATCCAGTGCAGATGTCCGGCATTTCTCAACGCATTATAGGGACTGGAAGTTCTAGAATGACAACAGAATGGTAA
>JADBJO010000823.1:377500-392500 GCA_016801955.1 Conus betulinus | reverse complement strand
TCCACCTTGCTGAACCAAAGACACGATGAACATCTAACAGTTGACGCCCCCCCCCCCCCCCCCACCTCCCACCCCTCCCTGCCGCCATCCCACCCCCCCCAGGCCATGAGACTATATGTCTTCAACCTGTGATCTGTCCACAGGATGAGTAGAGTTGTGAATTATGCGTTAGCTGTTCATAAGTAATGAATTTTAAGCTCGCTTGATGTTGAAATACCAGTTCTAGTTCTATGATTATGACCCAGGACTGTAATCAAGTTGAATGAAAGTCTCATTCTGGAAAAGAAACGAACAACTGAGACACTCAGCTGAAAAAAAAACCCCCAAACATATTCGCTCAAGAAAACAAGATGTGCTACAGGTCTGTTTCCTTTTGTGCAGGTCATTTCTTAAAACTTTTGTGGACCAGTTTCTGTTCCGTTTTCCTTGTGGTCTCTGTGTAATCTCTCCTTCAGCCTGAAAAATGGGCAACAGCTTGCTGTCTCTGCACTGGACACACACTCTCTGTCTCTGTCTCTCTCTCTCTCTCTCTCTCTCTCTCTCTCTCTCTCTCTCTCTCTCTCTCTCTCTCTCTCTCTCTCTCTCTCTCTCTCTCTCGTGTATTCTTTCTACTTGATTTTTTTTTTTCAATAGTGATAAGTGGGGGAGAAAAGGGCGGACGAAGGCAGACGTAAAACTGCTCAGAACATAAACGTAATAAAAGACAGAAACTAAAATAGCCGCGAGTGATCGGAGCTTGAATTGGAATACTGTTGGGTAAAGTGATGCTGATCTTCTTATCAGTAGTTCAGGGTGCAAAGATGACTAAGTGTTTTCAGATTGGTTCAATCAGTCCAACTGATGTGCAGCTCTCTCTCTCTCTCTCTCTCTCTCTCTCTCTCTCTCTCTCTCTCTCTCTCTCTCTCTCTCTCTCTCTCTCTCCTCTCTCTCTGTCTGTCTGTCTGTCTGTCTGCATCTGTCTGTCTGTCTGTCTGTCTGTCTCTCTCTCTATCTCTCTCCCCTCCCCTCCCTCCCCCTCCCCCCCCCCCCCCCTCTCTCGCCTTTGTGACCCCCCTATATCACTTTTCCTCCCGTTCCTCTTTCCGTAGGGAATCTTCCACTGATAATTAAATCTGGGCCGATGACTGTCTTGGGTGTGTGTGTCAGAGTCCACACCTCAGTTGATACGTCTGCAATGAATGAGCATCCACAGATGACACTTTAGACTTTGAGACGTTTTATAAGCTTCACGGTTTGGAAGTGGGTTTTTTTTTTTTTTTTTTTTTTTTTTTTTGAGAGAGAGAGAGCGAGAGAGGGAGAACTCGGGATAAAAAGAAGGAGAAGAATCCAGCCAAGCTGTCGGCTAGATGCGAAAGAAAGCCCGTGTTGATACAAACAATATTCTCCGCAGCTTCACCGGATCCCGCCCTTATTTCCGTCAGTCCAGCATCAAATCCTTTCGTCTCAGCCTCCTCTCACGCACACACGCCGCGCCTTTCAGCGCCGGCCAGGAAAGAAAAAGAGGTGTTTGGACTTTTAATTTCGTTTCAGGATTTATCTGTTAATCACGGCAAAGGTCGAGGAGGTGAGGTTGGTTCGTTCGAGATGGGGAGGGGATCTGCTGGAATGTAGAGGTTTCAATAGGCCTGAGAGAGACAGACAGAGACAGAGAGAGAGACAGGGAGACAGAGACAGAGAGAGCAAAAAGAGAGAGAAAAGAGAGAGAGAGAGAGAGAGAGAGAGAGAGAGAGAGAGAGAGAGAGAAAGAGCAAAATAAAAAAGAGAGCGCAAAAATAGAGAGAGAGAGAGAGAGCAGGCAGGCAGACAGACAGGCATAATTATGTTGAATCGGCTTGGCATACTCAAAAAGTCAATTATCAGTATTAAAACGTTTTCAGAATTGCAAAACCCGTAAACTTTCATAACTTGATAACTCTACATATTTTTCGTAACTATTTGATCTGAACTGACAGCAAAACCGATGCTCGCGAAACATGACATCTTCCCGTGTGTCTCACTTGGATGCAAGTTACGTCGGCTACCATAAACGATACATGCTTGAAAAATACCACACAGTTTTAGAAGGTAGATAATTAATTCAACTCGATGCGAGTCAGTAGTCGTGGTATTTGTGCAAACGTGAGGTATCGGTCGGAACCGATTACAAAGACACGCATGCAATAATGCTACTTCAGTCAGTGTAACATTCAACATTCAACCTTTTCAGCTCTGAGCACAGGACGTCTTCAACAGAGCTGAGGAGGAAATTCAATTCCTGTCAAGCCTTCTGCAAGGCTGGCCCGAAAGCTTGTGTTTACACACACACACACACACACACACACACACACACACACACACACACACACACACACACACACACAAAAAATATCCACAGTTTTTACCCACTCAGGCTTCTTTTATTTCCATCAACTGAGCATCAGATTCCATCTCTCCTTGCACTTTACAGAGCCCGAAGATGTGCAGAAAAGAAAAAAGCGGCGCGCCAGCTTGAAATCAGTTTCAGAATTTGTTGTTGTAAGTGTTGCACGCGGCGAGGGCGGAAGGGTTGATTGGTTCGGCTTGTGGAGCTGATCCGGTGGAGTGGACTCGATGGACGGCATTAGTAACGGAAATAAAAGCAAGCAAACAAACAAACTAAGCACTCGTTTATGCATTTTTTTGACAGCGGGCATCAGAAATATTCATGTACTGCATTCTGATTCTCCGGGATAAATAGACTAATCGGCTTTCACAGGGTAGATCTTTCTTTTATATCAGTATACTCGATGACTTGTCTGACAGCTGAATTACCATGAAATGCATCTGAGAAGATGGTTCTGTGAAACCTGCAGCCCTTGACTATTTGATGCATGTAGATGATTCAGCATGCAAGGGATGGCATTCAAGACCTTATTTTGCAGGAAAGAGACATGAAGTTAAAGGTAGAATTCCAGCCGTGCCGTCAACATCTCTCAAAAGCCGTTTTTGTCTTGACGCAAAGAGTATTCTGTCAAGTTTTGCTCGTTTTTTTAAATTTTTTTTTTTTTTTTTAAATTTTTATTTATTTTTATTTTTTTTTATTTTTTTTTTACAAAATGTCTACGCACTGACAGCCATAGCAATGACCCTACTTTCCACTCATTCACTCTGGAGGTCCAAATACAGAGAGACGAGATAGCAATGACCCTACTTTCCACTCACTCACTCTGGAGGTCCAAATACAGAGAGACGAGATAGCAATGACCCTACTTTCCACTCACTCACTCTGGAGGTCCAAATACAGAGAGACGAGATAGCAATGACCCTACTTTCCACTCACTCACTCTGGAGGTCCAAATACAGAGAGACGAGATAGCAATGACCCTACTTTCCACTCGCTCATTCTGGAGGTCCAAATACAGAGAGACGAGATAGCAATGACCCTACTACTTTCCACTCACTCACTCTGGAGGTCCAAATACAGAGAGACGAGATAGCAATGACCCTACTTTCCACTCACTCACTCTGGAGGTCCAAATACAGAGAGGCGAGACAGCAATGACCCTACTTTCCACTCACTCACTCTGGAGGTCCAAATACAGAGAGACGAGAGATGATTATAGAAAGCCATAGAGAGAAAATGTTTCCGTTTCATCAAGGAGGGGTCATCGCGTGCAGACCAATCCATATACGCTACACCACATCCGCTAAGTTTTGATCCTTAGAGAAAAAGTTGTTTCACAATTTATCTCCGAAGTATCTCAAGCATCAGTGAGTGAATATGTATTGCCTTAAACCAGTCGGGCAACCTCGCAAAGGAGAGTAACGTCATTTGGAAGAACTATACATGTGTGATGTTAAACACAGGCAGCAGCAGCAGGTGCCCGCGCGCGCGCGAACGCACCCCCCCCCCCCACAGAGAGAGAGAGAGAGAGAGAGAGAGAGAGAGAGAGAGAGAGAGAGAGAGAGAGAGCGCATACAGAATGATAATAAAAAAAAACAAGCAACATAGAATTACATTAACTGACCTCGAAAGAAGAGTGATTACCTTAATAAACCAACGTTAGAAAAAGAGTGATCTTTATTCTCCTACCAAGCTTACGAAATCCTTTAACATCAAAACCAAAACAGCAAGGTTAAATTAAACCCTGATAGATGGAATGTTGAATACCTCAATTTTGCGACAAAGAAAGAAATAGGAATAGGCTGCGTATTGCAATTTTCATACTACACAAATATAAAGTTTCTCGTCATTTCATGCACATTTGACATTTCATATGAGAAAGAATAAGAGAGAGGGAGAGATTGAAAGAGAGAGAGAGAGGAGAGATTGAAAGAGAGAGGGAGAGATTGAAAGAGAGATGGAGGGAGAAATTGAGAGAGAGAGAGAGAGAGGGAGAGATTGAGAGAGAGAGGGAGAGATTGAGAGAGAGAGGGAGAGAGATTGAGAGAGAGAGGGAGAGAGAAGCAGGGAGGCAGGCAGGAAGAAGACAGAGAGCGGGGAAGGGGTGTAAAGGAAAATTAAATTCTAGTCGAGGCCCTGAGAGCTGATCCTAGAAATCCTGTGTTGACAAAAGCAATATTGTCAGCCTCTGCTCCAACCAGACACCTCCAGTTCACATCGTCTTTGCCTCCACACACGCCCTTGCTGTACCGCCCGATGACCTCGGGGAGAGAGTAGTCGAAAATCTGTAGCAAACTTTAAATCAGATCTGAGAGGATGCCTTTTACACCTGGAGAAACAAGATAAAGACATTGATTAGCCCGAGCCAGCATGAGTAAACTGATTCATTGGCCCAGGATAGCCAATAGTAAGTGATACAACAGTCTCTGTGAGACTGTGAGGGGAACAGGCTTGAGGATCCAATCAAATCTCCTCTCTCTCTCTCTCTCTCTCTCTCTCTCTCTCTCTCTGTCTCTCTCTCACTCTCTCTCTCTCTCTCTCTCTCTCTCTGGATTTTCAACACCTAGTTGTACGTGATTATCTCGTATTATGAAACCTGGACTGATTTTAAAAACGATGAAAACGACGGTCCGAAAAGTAAGTCGTCACAGTCTAGTCGTGAGTGACGTCACGTAAAACTCGCGCGTGGAATGTGAGATTAAACGTTTGCTGAAGACAAGTGATGTCAATCAGTAGGAGACAGCTCGATCATAATTGGTATAAATCCAGTAAAGGGTATCCATACAAATTAAATGTTCAAAAAGGTTAGGATTCCTACAGTCCGCAGTAGGGCCAGTGAACCCACCCTGTCTGTGGCACAGCGTGTTGGAAGGCGGAACCATTCACCTCTTTCTGCCGCCTTTAACCTTCCCTGAACTGAATTAGGTGTGCCTGTTTGGTGCTGGGTGGATAGACAGGGTGTTCATGCCCCCCCCCCCCCCCCCCCCCCCCCCCCCCCCCCCCCCCTGACCCTGTATGCAGTTTGAAGTCACAAATCCTTTGACTTTGAGCCCCGTTTACCAGACAGAAAGCAGCGTAGAGTGAGTCCCCCTACAGTGAATGAAAGCGACGTGGCCGGTGTGTGTATCGCTGAAGCTTTTTGTTAACCTAAGATCTGGTTCCTCTTCACGAAGTCTACTGGGTAAATCGGTTCATGAGCTGGTTGCTTAGTTTCGTACATCGGCATGGATCGTTGTTATGAACAGGAACCCAAAGGGCCAAGAAACAGTCGCGAACAGCCATCACTACCCTGCACAAACTTCAACAACATGAGACAGTTGTGATAATTTGCGATTGACAGTTTTATAGACGTTACAAAAGAAGAAGTACAGATCAATGTTATTACTTTCAGCAAACAGTTGGGAAGACGAAAAGCAATTTTTAAGCAGATGGGGAATATGTTTACAGGATTAAGGTGTACTGGTTCTGTTCGTGTAAAAAAAAAAGGGCAAAATAAATGAAAACAGTGGGCTGGGAACATTAATTGCTTTCATTCAGCCAAAGATGAAAGCATTTGGCAGCAACAACTAAGCCAAATGATGAAAGAAAATACTTAAAACCCACTTGTGGCTTTTCAGCCTATTATCTGGATCGTATAGAAAAAGACAGAGGAGAGCTAGAGAAGAAAGAATTAAATACCAGTCAAGCTGCCAGCGAGGGCGAAGAAAGCCAGTGTTGAAAATAGAATTTTTAACAGTTTCGCCAGTATCCCTCTTCTTCATTTCCGTCAATTGAGCTCCAGGTCTCCACGTCCTAACCGTCATTCACACACTTCCATGGTCCATGGACGCCCTGGGTCAGAAAAAACTCCGGGAGTTATCCGTTTAAATAAATTCTAGATGGAGAAAAGTATGTGGCTTCAAAATGGAAGCCGATCTATTGGGAGAGAGTGTTGAAGCCGGTAAGTCCAGAAAGAGAATTGAAAAAAAAAAGACCTGCCTAACCCGTTTAACCAGAGAGTTATGGAATAGCCTATTTCAGGTACGTAATGACCACTGATAAAATGGTTCATAATTCATTTTTTTCTCTCGAGTTTGTTTTTCTTTAAAACATAAGCGATCAGCGATCTTTCTTGGCAAAAGATGTGCTATTGCAGAAAATTCAGCAGTGAAAAAAATTGTAACCGCGGAGATGTGGTACAGACAGGCCATTGATATGTTGCCACTGGTAGAAATGGTACATAGTGCTGAATATCCATACATTCGCTGACAAACGTCCGGCACACACTATGTTGGTATGGTCATCATTTGCACAGCTCAGTCTGAGGTCCCATAGCAAGAACCCTTTTGATCATAACATTCAGCGATCCCCCACCGCAGTGAGTTAATGTTCTGATGATGGCGCGTTTTAGAATTCTTTCTTCACTCTTAAGTAACAAAGAGCTTTACACAGAGGGTAGTGAGCTGAAGAGCATAGTACATTTCAGTCTCGACTGCAGCGAGCCTGCGTGGGACGCCCTGTGTTGACACAAACCCACTCTGCAGACCTTATCCGATCAATTCTTCATTTTCGCTTATCGAATGCCAGATACAATGTCGTAGTTGGGTGGGGTGGGGTGAGTGGGGTTGTGGAATCATTCGTTTCAGGATTTATCCTTTCAGTCTTGGCAAGAGATCAGGACGGAAAGGTCGAGGGTACAGGTCGGGAATCCAGTCTGCTGTAAAAGTTGCCTGGCTGCGGTGGGATGGGTGAGGGATCGAAGTGCTGGCAGGTTCAGCTCGTCTGCCTCGGTAATCGATACTGTAACGCCGCACCGATGCCTTCTGTGCCCTTCTTTTCCTAAATGCGAATGTGGTGTCCATGGTCGGCTGGCCCGTAAACAACATGACTTACCAGGTCTGTCAAAAAGTCTTTTGACGTATCATTTCACATGGACTGAGCGTCTCTCTCTCTCTCTCTCTCTCTCTCTCTCTCTCTCTCTCTCTCTCTCTCTCTGACATTACTTCAGCTATAGCCGAGCTACAATTCCATCGTTTCCACGTCTCTCTGCCTTCCTTTTTTTTTTTTTCCGTGCTGACTGGCTAGTGGATACTCCGGTGATAGTAACCTTTCCAGCTTGACCAATGTTTGCAATCAGTATCCGGTTATTAGGACTTAAGGCCTCACGTGACTGATGCCTTAGCTCTCTCTGTCGGCAGAACGCAGTCTCAGTTCGTCGCTGCTCGTATGTTTCCCGCCTCTGCCATTGTTGAAGCTATGTTTCCTCCACCGTTCTTCTAACTTGATTGGTTGGAAGTAGAAAACTTTTTTTTTGTTGCCAATTTCGAAAGTAAATTTGTCACTGCTCTTCGCTGCCTCATACTACGGGCTGTGTCAGTACCATTACTTTCACACTATGACGTTCATTGCGTGTCTCACTTGCTGAAACCCTATCCAGGCATGCTTGCAAGGCAATCCAGCATTTACACAAGAAAGAATCGGTATCAACCTGTGATCGGGAAACTCACTGGGGAAGGCATTGATGCTGCTGCTGAGTTGGTGGTGTTTACGTTCGCCTGTTGTGACGGAAAACGCTACCTGTTGAGCCCACCAGAATGATAATGACCAACAGGCTGTGGATCACTTATTCTGTTGGAGGCTTCACCACTTCTTCTTTAAAGGTCCTAGCACGTGGAACCACCACCTGTTCATAGAGGGACTAAGTATCAAAGAACATTGTCACGATGTACTATTCGAACGTGAAATGAGTAAAACTGGGTACATTTGTCATTGTTTCAGATCACGTTTTCCTGGGGCATCGCAGGTTCTTAAACCGGAAGTCAGATCCATAAAACGTAAAGAAGGGTGTGAATGTGAGAAAATAAAATCGAATGGTGTCATCAACACGTATTGAATTTCAGCAAGGGGTGTCACTGTATGCTAACAATTTAGCTTCGCACAGTACAAGTAAAGAATGCTTCCCTCTGCAGCCTCCACCCTTCCCACACACATACACCTCCATTCATTCCTATGTTAGGAAGGTACTCACGAGCCAGTCAGTGAAGTTTTACATCTGAATTACATATGCGAAATGGTTTTAATGTTTGAGAACATCGTTTGTCCACATGAAGAGAACTCTCTCTGGTTCATTTTTTTTGTGTCACACAACTTCATTTTATGAACACAAACATCTTCGAGATTATTAGTGTGACGAACGGGAAGAGACAGTCCCCCACCCCCCCCACCCCCCACCACCACCACCACCAATTTGGAAATTCAGTTTGAATTGTGAAAAGCCCTTTTATGTGGAACGCTGGGGATATTTTTTTTCAGTGCAGCTATGGGGGTGTGGTAGGAAAGTATATATGTTCGTGATCAGGGTAGGTGGGTAGTAGCATTACGTATCACGATGTATAAATAAGCTGTCACTTAAGTTCGATCCATCTAGCCAGAAGGCCAATCTGTGATGCTTTGTCTTCGGATCACTTATATTGTTTGTCCAGCAAGGACGTCGTGGTTTGCTTGTCTGCCCTCTTGCGCCCAAATTGCTTTCCCTCCAAGCTCCCTCCCTCCAACCCGCTCCTTCCTTCTTTATGTCCTCCCAAATTGTAACTCCCAACAAGTGGCTGGGAGAGTCGGTACAGCAATAGCTACTCCTCCAGAGAGATCGATAGTTCCCAATCATTCTGCGGATGTAAAGAATTAACTTCTTTACGGCCTTGGACTTGCCAGGACCCCGTTATCTATTCTCCCTCCCTCCCCCCTTTCTCTCTCTCTCTCTCTCTCTCTCTCTCTCTCTCTCTCTCTCTCTCTCTCTCTCTCTCTCTCTCTCTCTCTCTCTCTCTCTCTCTCTGTTCTTTTTTTTTTTTTTTAGCTGCCTTGATTTTTTTGTTTTAGTTTTGTGCCAATCCGGAGTCTTTGTCCCCGTTTTGTTCCAGTCATTCATCCTTTCAGCGGATTGTAGTGGTGCCAATTGGCTTCCCTTCCGCGCCTGGCTGTGGTCTTCTTTTTCGTAACAATACGAATCTGTGCTTGATTTGAAGGTGGGTAAAAGTAGCAAACACAATATTGTTCTAATTGCATTTCAGTAACTGGTCTTTTGTTTCTGTAATTGGCCCATCTGCCAGTCTTTGCCACATATTTCTTTTCCAGACTCAGAATCACCATTAGGAGTTAGACATGGGTAGAGCTGGGGGTGGGGGCGGGAGAGTGGGAGAATGAAGAAATGAGTGAACAGACATTCGTTTCAGGTCATGTGCTGTTTTAGTGCACCAGCAATAGATTCAAAACGGGTGTAATTCATATTGGAAATATTGGGGGGGGGGGGGGGGGGGGGGTCAGATGGGGAAAATAACAGCAAAACCGACAAGTTTAAGCAGACTGGTTTCCTTTCGAAGTGAAATCGCGGGCAGATTCTCTTCGATGAACATAGATGTGGAGAGTGTCTGAGGGCCAGTGGTGCAGCCGCATCGTTAGAAACGTGCATCTGCAGACCTAATGGTTTGAGTTCGAACCAGTCGAGGAGCGGGGTGGTTGTTGAGGGAACAGGATACCACTACCTCCATCCAGCAACGAATGGGTACATGATTCAGATAGGGAAAAGTTAAGGCGGCGGAAAAGGGTTTGGCTACGCCTGCTGTAATGCTGTGCAACAAGATAGATAGTGAACCAGTAACCATCCACCGTCTCTACGATCATGAGGTTTTGGGACTTGATGACAGCTTTAGTGTAGTCTCCCGTTGTCGGCAGGACTATTAACGACATGAAATAGCTGGAAGAGGATTGGTTATGGCACACTAACTTTTAACCTAAGGCCGTCACAGCTTCGCCTAGCTCCGCATTATCAATGCACCGTATCTTTCTGCAGTTGCCGCTTACTAAAGCGTGTGTCTTAAGTCTGTATCATTCTGTGTTTTGTCGGCCGTTTGAGGAATGGGGGGGGGCTGGGGGTAGAGTGGGGGGCGGAAATATTTGTTCGCGCTTTTCAGTTAACATCCGTGTCGTAAAAGAGATTCATGGATGCAATGCAAACGTGTATCCAGTGTTTGTAGTATTTGTTTCAGGCGTTGCGGAATTATCATTTCTCGTTAGTGTGTAAGATCTTGGTTAAATTGTCATTGGTATGTTCTTTGAGTGATGGAAAGTGCCAGCTGTTGTGTTCATTCTATGTCCAGGCCTTGGGAAAAACGTTTAAAAATAAAAGACAATACCAGATCATATAGAACGCAAGAGCTAAGATTTAAAAGTAAAAAAAAAGACGAAGAACATTGCGGTTTGGGTAGACAGACGCCATCTCCAGTGTTCATAATTACACTGATTACGAACTTCCCCATCCTTCAGACTAACAAAGCGAAGCTAAGCTTTCACCGTATTTGTCGCACGTGGTTTTTGTCTGGTGCTTTTGTCTGTGTTCTGCTGTAGAAGGTTTTTAGGTCGAAACTCCTTTTTCAACTCTTTGTTGTATCTGTCCTACATTGTTCAGCTTCAGAATTCCTTCGCATCGGTGAGTCATAATTGTTTGAGTCCTACATTATTCTTGTCTGGCGCTTTTGTTTTAGTCAGTAGAAACCATAAGGGCCAAAACGCATTGCAAGGTTGTCATCATTCTTGTCCTACAGTTTCTCTTATCTGGCCCGTTTGTGTGTCTTGTCTGTGGAATAACTAAGGGTCAAAAAGTCTTTATTGTGTTTGTCGTATATTGTTTCTTATGTGGCCTTTTTATTTGCTTTGTCTGTAGTAGGATAAAAATGTGTTGACTCTTTTTGTGCTTTGTAGACTATCTCCTGTCTCAAGAATTTTAAGAATGATAGGACATCAGCAAAATTTTTTTTTTTTTTTTTTTTTTTTTGCTGTCCCAACCTCTGCGCCACCTCAGAGGCAGTGCACCCACGCCGCTCATTCCGACACCCCCGTCCACAACCACAGCCGGGTCGGCCCCGCCGCAGCCCCGGCACCAGCAATCCACAAGGAGCAGTCAATGTCAAGTAGTCAAGAAGCAACCCACTGGAGGAGATACTGCACTGCTGCCGAGTCACTTCAGTGGTGTTCAGTGGCGCCTTTTCTGATCTAACATACGCAGGACACCACCTCTACTAAGCCCCCTACTGACGACAATAATTGCTTGGTCGCGGAGCCGGCGTGAGTGAGCTCTCCCTCCGGAGGGCGCCACCACGTCCGTCCAACGACAGCCCCCATGGACTCGCCGATACCGGTGACCCCGACGGAACCAAACCAAGGCCACAGACGTGGAGAGGATATCGAAATTGAGGTCACCATGAGAGCAGGGCATGAAGGGCCACAGAACTTGGGACATTTTTTTTTTTTTTTAATGCTGATCGATGAGAATGAGGATGATTAAGATGATGCTACGGATTTCCATTTAGGTCTGAGACTACATGACAGGGCTGTACTCTACGCTTCCTTTCATAATATATCCCGGCGTCAACCAGGCCCGAGAGATACAGGCACTGCAGTGTTGGTCAGGAAATTTGTGTGCAACACTCTCAGAAACGCATCCATTAAGTGAATGAAACTCGACTGTGTGGTCCCAGTCTCCCCAGCTGAGCCCGCAGCAAACTCAACTCTGGGTAGGAGCCGGTCGGGGCAGAAAAAACTCACATGACTTCTGATGGGATTCGAACCCACGACCTCCCAGCCGGGAGTCCGCGACGCTAACCACTTCGCCACGGCGGCTGGTTCAGCAAAATTATATTGTTTTACACACACACACGCACGCACGCACGCACGCACACGCATACACACACACACACAGAGCGTGCATGTTCACGCAACTACGCACACACTGGTGCGTGCACACACACGCACATACACACAGAGCGTGCATGTTCACGCAGCTACGCACACACTGATGACACACACACACACACACACACACACACACACACACACACACACACGTAAAATTCAGAGAGAGAGAGAGAGAGAGAGAGAGAGAGAGAGAGAGACGACGAGACAAAGTAGAGTTCAAGCTGAGCAAGAAAACTTTGAACGACAAACGATATCCACCCTGGGTTTCGCCCAATCACCCTTTTATTACGTCAGTCAAAAACGCTGAACCCTATCCACCTTCGCCACAAGCCACCGGTGTACGGGAGACCACTGACGTATGGATGAGAAAATCCGACCAGACATAAATTCCTCCCAGGCTTCGGCCATTGCAGTACAAAGCGAACCTTGGGAAGGAAGATGGAACTCCACTGGGAGCGAATGCCGCCTGGTGGTGGCATGTTTGAGGCAAAGACGACCCTGTGTGCAAGTTAGTACGGCAGGGTGGTCAGGACGAAAATCCCTTTGTCTGTCTCTCATTGTCAGTGTCCTCCCATCCCTACCCCTCTGGTGCCACTTGAATTCACAAAACCGCACCCAGTGGTTGTAACCCCAGCACCGTAGTCCACAAGGAGCAGTCAGTATCAAGTTTTAACACAGAACAACCCTCTGGTGAGAGAGTGCTTTACAGCTGAGTCACTTGGTGGTGTTCAGTGCTGCTGGTTCTGATCCAGCGTACGCGGGACACTTCATTACAGATCGGCTGCTGATGGCAGTAACTCTTTGGCTGCAGAGTCAGCGTTAGTGAGTGCTCCTCTTCGGAGGGCGCCACCACAGCCCTAGTGGAGAAAACTTACCTTCGTATCAAGTTTCTTTTTAAAGCTAGATCGCAAATGTTTACAGATGTTCTTTCCCGCCCTCCATTATCTATGTACATTCTAATAATGTACTTTCGGAAGAAATATGCAATAAATGAATTACGACTATGACAATGGACTTAGAAAAAAATTAATTGGTTGAATAGATGCAGAATGCCTGTTACATCTTAAATTACTGCACCCTCTTCTGGCAGCATTGAATATAGTGATACAAAAATATTAGAGTAATGATTACTGTTTTTTTCCCCAATGACTTAAAAAGCATAGTTCCCCCTTGGGCACTGGTGCAATTGAACCCTGCACTTTGGCTTTACTTCTCCACCAGTGTACAGGACTCCATGAATGCATGGCAGAGATGAAGCGACAGACGTTCATTTCTTTCGGGACGTAAGCCGCTAAAGTGCAGAGTTTAACTTTGGGGGGAAAATCGATCGGAAGTGATGTTTTTTCCAGTGGCGCTTTGGGAGAAGAGTGAAGGGGGTGGAAGATGGGGAGAAGATCACATGTACATTTCAGTACAGTGGTCTGGTTCAGTGGAGAATACGTTTTCCTTCACCGATTCTACTCTTTCCCTTGGTTACTTTGTGATGTTTCTGATGTGCCCTTCCTCACTGTACACAAGCCAATTTTACTAACTTTGCAAAACCTTGGAAGTAAAAATCCAGTATGATTAGAGAACAGCTAAAAATAAACATTTCAGGGAATTACGTGTTGCCACAATAGATATTATTTTCTGCGTACGTTTTTTTTTTCTTTCAAGAATACAAAAGATAATGTTATCAGATATTGACTAGAGATTGAATGAAAAGCGATATACGCATGATAACAGGTCCAGTCCCGTCACGCGCACGACCCAGTACCGACATTAGCCATTTTTTAGAGTAAATGTAGGTCCTGGGACTTCCAGGAAAAAACATAAGGGATGTTTGCACAACACAAAGGTTTTTCCCTTCAGTAGGCCCTTTACAGCCGTTTGACTCCAGTTTTGGGTAAAAAAAAAAAGTTTATTGTGTCTTTTTTACCTGAAAAATTACGACCTGTAAATTGAGGAACACCGCCCTCTTACGCTGTATACATACCGATAACAAAAGTAGTTATAAATAAACTAGTAACAGTAGTCATTGTCGTTCTTATAAATAAAAAGTTATCTTGTTTTCATAGATACCAAACCAAAATTGTCCTTTATCATTATTTCAAACGCTACATCCCTTTGCCTTAACTTCGCTCGAGCAGTTGACAGAGAGGCTTTGGTATATGGGGTTAAGAACCGACCGAGCACGTTTTTTTTTTTTCAAGACATGGTCCGTGATGGTGCATAGCAAAAGTTGAGAAGGAAAGCAAAATTTGATTCAGAGTGACCGTCTTCTAATCACGCGATGGATGGAAATGGGAAAGGGGCTAGGGGAGGGCAAAAGAGAGAGGGTAGGGGATAGAGAGAAAGGGGAGTGAGGGGATGTGGAGGGCAATTTGAGTGGATGGGGAGAGTGGCATGTGTGCTGATCAGCGCAGTAGTCTTGTTTAGGAAAGAATACTTCATCTTCCATCAATTCTACTTTTTCAAACAGAGTTGTAATCCTCACACGAATCTACAACCCTCGCCCTTCATAACTCCCAAAATGGCTAAGGTTTCAAACCATCTCAAGTCCTTAACTTTCAGTTTTAAATGACTGAAAACACACACAGGCTATGTCATTTAAAAAAAAATTCTAGTGCTGAGACGCATACAATAATTATATGAGTTGTCAGCAAAAAACAGACGTTTGTAACGTGTTGTTAGAGAATGTTTAGAAAGCGGTTAGAGGATAGGATGAAATGTATGTATGTGGTGAGAAGGGTAATAGTTTCTTCTTCTCTCTGCTCAAGCCGCGAACAAAGTTGACAAGGACAACAAATGTCGTCCTTATGCAAGAGACCGGAACACGCGCTGGAATAGGGTTGGTTTAAGCGACGGCAGTCCTGTTAGCAGTGTAGGGTATCAGGGTGACCAAACGTTCCAAGACTGGTTCAGTTTGTCTT
>JADBJO010000823.1:365000-370000 GCA_016801955.1 Conus betulinus | reverse complement strand
TACGTAAACCTGAATTGCACTGAAAAACCACAAAGACAGTGGTCCTAAAACTAGTTGGTCAAAGCCTAGTTGTGAATGACTTCACACGGTGCCGCGCACATGTGGGGGGGGGGGGGGGGGGGGGGGGGGGGGGGGGGGGGGGTTTAGTGAAGACAAAGAATCAATCCCAGCCGGCAGGAGACAGCACGGTCATGAATGGTGTTGAACTAGTCGGGGACAAATTACGGTTTAAAAAGAAAGGTGAAAATTGTCTTAGGCAATGGGCTGAAGTGGCAGTGACCTGTCAGAGCTTTCCTGTCTCTGTGGCACGGTGTAGTGGAAGACAGTGTTCATCCTTCTTCCGCCGCCTTTAACTTCCCTGGAATGAATCAGGGTGCATTTGTCAGTGCTGCGTTTACAGAGAGGGTTTTCAAGCCCAAATCATCCGATCCCAAGTTGTGGTTTGAACTCACAACCGTCCACTGCGCAGACAAACGCACTAACAGTTTGACTACGGTCCCCGTAATCCAGACCTAAAGAAGCATGGAATAATTCTACTACAGTGAAAGAAAGTGCAGTGGCAACATTTGTATCCGCTGAAGGTTTTAGTTTGCCTTGTGTCTGGTGCCTCCTCACAAAGTCGAGAGGGTAGATCTGTTCACCAGCCTGTTACCATTTGTTTCGTTTGGTGCCGTGAATTTGATATCATGAAAAGGAACGCAGAGTGACAAGAAACGCACGTAAACGGACCTCACTATCCTGTGTAGATTTCAACACAACAGAAAATGAAGACATGTTTGATAATTAGTTCTGAACAATCTCACAAACGTTAACACATAACGAAATGCTGATGGGTGTCATTACTTTCAGCCAACAAAAAGAGCAGAAAAACAGCCATCCTAAAGCAGTTTCAGTGACAATCTTGTAGACACTAGGGGATGAAAAGAAAACACAAGTAGAATATGTTTAGATAGGTAAGGTATGGCGTACTGTTTTATAATATGTAAAAAGGGGAAAAGGGGAATAAGTACAGATTTTTTTTTCTTGTAGTTGTCCAAAGGAGAAGGCATGTGACACAACTACACACTAAGTGAATGAATAACATGCTCTGAGTAATGAAAGCAGCTCCGCAAAAGATGAAGAAAACAAACAACACCCTAAACCCTCTTACAGGCTTTTTACAGCCTCTTCACGAAACGACCGTCAGATAGGAAAAAAATTAAATGCCAGACAAGCTTCTAGTATAAGGGTAAAAGAAGCCAGCGTTAATAGAACATCCTCAACAGCTTCACCCCTATCCCTAATTCATTTCCGCCAGTTGGGCGCCAGGTCTCCTCGTCTAAGCCTTCATTCACACACGTACAAGGTCCGTGGACGCCCTGGGGTCAAAAAAAAAAAAGGCCGGGAGTTATCCCTTTAAGATCATTCAGGACGAAGGAGGAAAGTTAATGACATCAGGACGGGGACTAGTGGGAGGGTATGGTGGAACTGGTTAGGTCAAAAGAGTATTAAGAAAGCCGACCCAACCCGTTTGACAAGAGGCTTATGGAATATTCTGTTGTCAGTACATCAAAATGTTCTTTTAATAGCCACTGAATAAGTTTCATTATTTTTTTTTTTGAGTTTTTGTGAAAACATAATCATGCAATCACAATTACTTTCTTAGCAGTCAGTCATTCTGAATTAGCCTTCAAGAAATTGTTGTAAGGGGATATACAGTTTACACAGGCCATTTGTAAGTTGCCACTGTAGAAATGGCACATCGTATTGAAATGACATTGAATTTGCTACCAAAAGACTGGGTCACTGTATGGTTATTCAGTATGGCGATCATTTGTACACTTCTGTCGTAAGTCCTAATGCAAGAAGCTTCTTTCGATAATAACACTCCAATTATCTGACTGCAGTTAATGAACATACAGATGATGGACTTTTCTGGATTGGTTCTTCATTCTTGGATATTAGACAGCTTTACTAGGGCAGAGATTCAGAGAAGATACTACATTCTGGCAAGATGAAGGCAAGCCAGCCGGGGACGCCCCATGTTGACACAAACCACATTCCTCACAACTTTTAATCAATCACTCCTTCACTCCTGCCCATCCAATGCCAGATGCTGCGTCGCAACCTCATCTTATGCACTTGCAGCGAGGGGCCTTCGATGACAAATAGTTTGTGGGTGAGATGGGGGAAAGAGAGGGGAGGGGAGGGGACTTATCCCTTAGGCATGGCAAGTGATCAGAGAAGAAAGGTCGAGGGTATAGTCGGGGATTTGGGTCTACGGTCAAAACTGCCCGGCTGGATGGGACGGGAGTCGAAGGGGTGGCAGGATCAGCTTTTCTGCCTCAGTCAACGGAACTGCATCGCCGCACCCGTGCCTTTCTTGCTGGGCTACCGGTTAACAGTTTGTACTTTTCTGTTGTCACATGCCAGTGTGACCTCTACGGTCGGCTGGGCTGTAAACAACATGATTTGCCTGGTCTTTCGGCAAGTGCTCTGACTTATCATTTTACGTGGGTTGCCTCTCTCTCTCTCTCTGTCTGTGTGTCTGTCTGTCTGTCTCTGCCTGTCTGTCTGTCTCCCCCTCTCTCTCTCTCTCTCTCTCTCTCTGTCTCTCTCTCTCTCTCTCACTCTCTCTCTCTCTCTGTGACTTCAGCTCAGCTGAAATAGAATACCATCGTTTCCACATCTCTCTGCCTACCCTTGCTTGTTAGCTCTGCTGAAAGGCCTGCGGATACTCTAGTGATAGTAACCCTTCCAGCTTGATCAGTGTTCTTAACCAGTACCCGGAGATTGAGAATTTAGCCGTCACGTGACTGATGCCTCGGCCTCCTGGGTCGACATGTTTCACTTCATCGCTGCTCGTGTGTTTTTCCGCATCTGAACATCATTCAAGCTGCGTTTCCTCCTCTTTTTCTTCTATTCCGACAGCCTTCTATTGCATGGAAGTTGCGACACTTTTGTTTTCCAATTTCAGAAAATAAATTGGTTACTGCTCTTCGCTGCGTTGTGTTATAGGCCGTCTCGATGCACATCCATTTCACACCATCACGGCTCGTTCCGGTTCTCACGAAGAAAACTTATGTCCCAGTTTCTTCTGGTTGCAGTCCCAATACCAGAATTCACAGAAAGGAATCGATGTCAAGCTGTCTTTGGGCAATCCCACTAGAGAATACAGCAGTACCGTTGTCGAGTTATTTCAGTGGCATTTTTTCTCTTGCAAAACCGTAGGGATGTTTTTCATTGTGGCTGTAGGGGTGGGGCGGAAAAGTACGCAAGTTCGTGATCGGAGTAGTTGGGTAGTAGAGTTACGAGCCGTGGTGTGTTAATAAGCTGTTATCACAGTTAGATCTGTCTAGCCAGAAGGGCCTGGCTCAATCGATGATGCTTTATCTTCGCATCACTTACATTGTTTGTCCAGCAGGGATGTCGTGCTGCACTCGTCTGCCCTCTCGTGCCCACTAGCTCCTTTTACAAGCCCCCTCCCTCCCGCCCACTCATTCCTCTTTCGCGTTCTCCCAGGTTTAACTCCCAACAAGCGGCTAGGAGAGTCTGCAGGGCAATAACTACTCCTCCAGAGAGATCGATGTTCCCCAATCATTCTGCGGATGTAAAGAATTAACTTCTGTACAGCCTTGGACTTGCAAGGACCCCGTTATCTCTCTCTCTCTCTCTCTCTCTCTCTCTCTCTCTCTCTCTCTCTCTCTCTCTCTCTCTCTCTCCTCTCTCTCTCTCTCTCTCTCTCTCTCTCTCTCTCTTGTGTTTTTTTTCTTTCTTTTGGAACCTTTGTCCCAAGTTTTCTTCTTGTCAGCCATCCTTCCACTGGATGGCAACGGTGATAATTGGTTTTCCTTCCAGGCTAAGCTCTGGTCTTCTTTCTGTAACATTAAAACCCTGTGGTCTGCCTGTTTGATTTAGTGTTGGTACAATTAATAGGCACAATATCGTTCACGTTGTTTTTCAGTTACTGGTCTTTTATTTCTATGGTTTGGAGTAGGGACAGGTGAGGTTGGGAGTGGGAATGAAGGGGGTGGGGGGATGGGGAGGCTAAAATGCTAAAAAAAAGTAGTTCATTCCAGGTCTTGTACTGTTTTACTACTGCTGGTCACAGACTGAAAAAACAGATGAAGTTCATGATTGAAAATACTTTCGTATTAGATGGGTAGCAACATAAAATGGAGAAGCTTAATAAATACTCTGTTGAGTAAAACCGCTGGCATATTCTCTTCGATAATATATAGAGGGGGGAGAGGGTATGGGGTTGGGGTTCAGTCACATAATCATAACGTCCGTCACAGGGCTGGTGGTCCTGAGTTCGAACCATTCACGGGAGGGGAGGGGAGTTCCGTTGAGCGTGGGAGGAGAGCAGGGAAACTATCTCCGTCCATCTGGCAATGAATTGGGGCATGATTCAGATCTGTAGAAATGAAGGCAGCAGGAAAAGGTAGGATTAAACCATGGCTACTGTGATGCCATGCCCAACACAGGGTGAAGCTCTAACAGTACACTACCTGTAAGATCATGAGGTTGTGTGACTTGATAACTACCCTAGCATAATTCCCCATCGTTAACTGGGCTATTAACAACATGAATTGGTTTGAACTTGATTGGCTGTGGGGCATTGAGCTTTAGACTTCTGCTGTCATACTACGCTTAACTCTGCCAAGTCAATGTCGCTGTGGGTGTTCCTGCCTGTGATATCTCACTTCCTAAAGTCTGCCTGTTAACTTCGTATCGTTCTCAATATTTCATCAGCCAGTTGATGGATATAGGGGATGGAAATTTTGTTCTCGCTTTGTAAAGTAGTCTCCCTGGTTCGTAACGAAGATTCATGGATGCAACAGAAACTTGTACTCAGGATTTGGGCATAGTAGAATCGATCATCCCTCTTAAGTCTGTAAGATCCTGGTTGAATCCTTAATGTTATATTCTTACGGTGACGGAAAGTGCCAGCTGTTGTGTTCGGTATCTATATCCAGACTCTGAAAAAAACAAAATACATGGAGACAACAACAGAGAAA
>JADBJO010000823.1:355000-357500 GCA_016801955.1 Conus betulinus | reverse complement strand
TTTATAAATTCGTTCAGGATGAAACGCCATAACAAAGCATAAAGTGCAGGAAGGAACTGTAGGATAAATTGGAATACAGTTAGTGAAGCGACTGTCTTCCTCCTTGGAGTATTGAGGGTGCAAGAGTGAGAGACTGTTTACAAATTGATGCAGCATCTTTGACAAAAACGTTTTTCACCTGCCTGTCATGTTATAGCTGTAAGATTATAGGCATACGGCTGTAGCCCACCTCAGCCCAGGTCGTCTTCATACAACCTTCTTCCTCCAAACTCTTCTCCTGTTGTTGTCTTGTGCTTTCACGATACACACAATACACGATATTTTATTTGTCGTCATAGAATACAAGGAGAATTTGTTTGTGGTGCCATCATCAAAATCACATATTACAACAAATTATAAACAAGTGTTTCATTTCCTACCTGACCGTGCAATCAACCATGCAGATCAGGTCAAGTGCCGAATTCCCTGTGTGATAGCAAACTGGTTTTGGTAGGTCAGTATTCTCTGCACATCTCACCCGCTTGGTCCCTGTCTTCTGTGCCCTTACGTCCCTCTCTCTCTCTCTCTCTCTCTCTCTCTCTCTCTCTCTCTCTCTCCTCTCTCTCTCTCTCTCATTTATTTTGACCAGCAAGGAAGGTTTTCTGGATGGATTTTTTTTTCAGTTCCATCCTCGCTGGTCTGTGCTAATTGTGATGATTATAATTGTCTTGGACACAGCACTTTTGAGAATTCCCATTTTGGGGCGTAGGCTATGCTCTCAGTGCTGGCAGTGATACTGACCCTCCAAATGTGTGTGTCGATTTCTTTCACGGCATTGTTGTGTGGAGAGAGAGAGAGAGAATTAATTCCATCCACAGCCACACAGCATCCCGGGGGTCAGAATCGGAGAGGATCGTCGATTGAAAGGCTGAGTTCAGATTCCCAGAAGTGAACATTGCCTCAGACGATAAAAAACATGAAAGCCATGACATCGCCACTCAGGCATGAACAACTGACTAAACGGAAAAAAAAAAACATGTATGTATGCTTGGGTTGTCTATGTCTTTGGGGGAGGGATAACGGAGTAAGGGTCTGGGGAGGAGTCACCTGTAGAAACCGAAATGGGTGGAACCTCTATGCACTATCCCACTTAACGGATGTTGACTTCAAGAGTGTTGTTCCAGTTTGCTGGCTAGCGTTGCAGGTGGCTCTATCTCTCAGCCAGGTGGACATCGAGGCATTATCTTCAGAGGAAGTAGGGATAATACCGATGCTGTGCTGTGTGGCCAAAGAGAGAAAAGAATTCTGGTGTGCCTGTATGCAAATGATACTTCCAACACACGATGAATTTCTGTTCGGTTCCTCAACCACGCTCCCCTCCTCCACACCACGTTTCTTTTTTTTTTTTTTATTATTAGATACTGCTTTAAAGACACATCCATAGACACACTTGCACTCTCACCTGTACATAAATTCAAATATGTACACATAATAGTACACGCACGCGCATGCGCACGCATAATACATGCATCTGTACACACGCTTACACACACACACACACACACACACACACACACACACGCACGCGCGTGCGCGCACACACACACGCACACACGCAAACACACACACACACACACACACACACACACACACACACACACACACACACACACGCACGCACGCACGCACGCACGCACGAGCACACACACAGAGAGAGAGAGAGAGAGAGAGAGAGACGAAAGCCAGTGACAGACCGACACATTTAGAGTGAGGTGGTTGGGGGTGGATTGAAACCTATTTGTCTGCAGATCAGTGCTGACAACAACTGGGTCATTCTTGTTCTTTTATATATTTCCCTTTTCCCACTCTCATCGTTCCCAACTGTCTCTGCCTCATTTCACTGATTGCAGTTCGTTTATCACAATCACTGACTTTCTGAAACTATCTCTGTCTGTCTGTCTGTCTGTCTGTCTGTCTCTCTCTCTCTCTCTCTCTCTCTCTCTCTCTCTCTCTCTCTCTCTCTCTCTCACACACACACACACACACACACACACACACACACACACACACACATAATTATGCTTGCTTGCTCGCTTGCAATCTCTGTCTGTCTGTCTGTCTGTCTCTCTCTCTCTCTCTCTCTCTCTCTCTCTCTCTCTCTCTCTCTCTCTCTCTCTCTCTCTCTCTCTCTCCCCCCATCCCGGAAACCATCCTCACAACAGCACAGATATCGCGTCAGTGACATAAAACGCAAGCGAGCCAGTCTTGATTGTCAGAGGCTGGGGGTAGCGGGGGGACGTAGGGGGTGCCCAAACAGGTTGTGACAAGACGCAGCGACCTATAAACGAAGAGCACGCCCCCCCCCCCCCCCCCCTCCCCCACACACTTAACCGGTTTCCCTGTGTGCATGTTATGGGGCACAGACAGGGGAGAGAAGTGATTACACTCTCGTTCATTTTTCTGCAACTGCAATGGCTTAGGACAAAAAAAAAAGCAACAAAACCCAAAAGAGCCAAATTTT
>JADBJO010000823.1:345000-350000 GCA_016801955.1 Conus betulinus | reverse complement strand
CGCGCGCGCGCGCACACGCTCTGTCCGGTTGACTGTGTCTGTCTACCTACCTACCCACGTAAATACGTATATCTCTCTATTCGCTGTATGTATTCCTCAGTCACATTTTAAAAAAAAAACGATTGTTGCATTTTCCATGCAGATTGTTGCACTGCTACAGTTTTCTTGGAGATAATTGCATTGTTACATTTTTATGTAGATTGATGTATTGTTACATTGTTCATGTGGGTTGCTGCACCATTACATTTTTAACGGAAGTTGTTGCATTGAGAGAGAGAGAGAGAGAGAGAGAGAGAGAGAGAGAGAGAGAGAGAGAGAGAGAGAGAGACAGACAGACAGACAGACAGACAGACAGACAGACAAATAGAGAGATAGAAAGAGAGAGTTTGTGTTAATACTGAAGAAACTCACAATGGCTGTTACAGGCCTGTTCAAACCGATGCATATTAGACCAAATACTGGTGTCAGTGTCTGTGTTTGTGATCTGACAAGTGGACGCAAACAAGAACTAACAACACGATCTATGCTTGGCTGGTGCTTGACCACTAATCGAAGGATGAAATGTCATGGTCGTTCACTTGGATTATTGTTTGTTTGCTTGTCATCATATTGCTGCTGATCAATGAAGAGAGGGAGGAGAGAGAGAGGGGGGAGGGGGTCACCTAACGATGCATGTAAAGATCAAAGGCCATAAAAGTGTTGAGACAGAAGTGAGATAACTGGGAAACCAATTCCCCAGTGCAAACTAGCGAAATTGCATATTACAAAATAAATAAATAAATAAATAAAATAGACAGACAGACAGACAGATCGACAGGTAAATATACACACAAATAACAATAACAAATTGGCCCAAATTCCGTTAAGAGAGAGACAGACAGACAGACAGAGAGGCAGGCAGACAGAGTGAGCTTGTACGTTTTCATCGTGGTCACCAGCAAACTTTTTCGAACGCATGCTCCCAATGGCTGAGTTTTTTTGCGCCTCGTCGTTCTTATTTTGTCAGAATGTCAGGTTTCCACGTCAAGATTCAGGTTTATTTATGAATAATGTGATGAGAGTAACGGTATCTTCCTACATATGCAGGCTGTGTTCGCGTTTGTTTGTGCTCGATAACAGTTGCGCATTGCCGATGTGTGTGCAGCAGCAGCAGCAGCAGCAGCAGCAGCAGCAGTAGTAGTAGTAGTAGTAGTAGTAGTAGTAGTAGTAGTAGTAGTAGTAGTCGTAGTAGTACGGCAGTAGCATTAGTAGAACATTCAATTTACGTCTTTTCACAAATTATGTGATATTATACGATGTGTGTGTGTGTGTGTGTGTGTGTGTGTGTGTGTGTGTGTGTGTGTGTGTGTGTGTGTGCGGGCTGGCGTACGTGCTTGTGTGAGCGCTCGCGTGTGTGTGTGTGTGTATGCTCGTGTGTGTGTGTGTGTGTGTGTGTGTGTGTGTGTGTGTGTGTGTGTGTGTGTGTGTCGTGCAGACTCGATTTTGGCTCGCCCGGGGCCCCAGCTGTACCACGGAGCGGTCCCGAACGCCTTACGGTTCGGATCTCTGGGCTCCTATCTGGCAGGGGAAAATCGCTGACAACCTGGGGCTGGATGGTGAGACGTTCTTGACGTTTCCATCTTCCGTTGCGCTTCCCCTTCACCTTCCCCCCTCTTTCCACCTCTCCTCCCTCATGTCTTTTGTCGTGCCCTCACCTCGTTAATACAGCAGTTTCTGTACACAGCACTTCTGTCGCAATTACAGCTAGCTTCAGCAATCCACAGAGAGCTGACAAGATGTATGGTAGCCTTGAGCCTACCCACCGGTGGAGAGCCTGCACAGCGACCAAATCATGTCGGTGATCTTAAAATGTCTTTGAAATAGCTCTGTCAAACAACATGGACAAACGAATCACATGACAAGACACGATGCGTTTCGATCTCTTAGGTCTCCTTCGGCTAGATAAACAACAATCAGGGCAACGAAAATGAAGAACGAACAATCACTTATCTTTGTCAAATTCGGCGCAAGATGCGCTCGGTGGTGATCAATGGGCTTTTTTTTTTTAATGTAATATACGCAGGGACCACGACGAAAGCCCCCAAAGCCCACCCCACCCCCCCCCCACCCCCTTTCCCTCCTTACTGATGACTGCTGAATTGCGGAGACAGACTGGCGTTGACAGCCGTCCACAGAGGGACGACGGCGGTAATTTCCTGTCTGACGGCATTCGCCATTTTGGATTCATGCCAATTGCCGACCTCGAGTCAGTTTGGCCAATATCCTTTCAGTACATTAAAAATTATGCAAAAACTCTTGAGAGCTACCCATCCTTTCACTGCTCTAATATTGCGTAAAGAAACATAAGAGCCGTGTCAAAGCTGCGCAACAAATTCTGAAGATCTGTTCCCCCTTTACTCGGATTATATAGCTACCAAATCTTTTTTCTGCTAAAATGGCTCAATAGTTTCTTCATGGTTACCCAGCGTGTACTGGAAATACCCGACACTATCTTTAAGAGTTATCTAGCTGATGTTAAAATTGTAAAACAGTTTCCAAGGTACTGCTTATGTAATGTTATAAATATGTACAGGAATCTCTTAGGGTTACCCATGCCACGCTGAATTTGTGAAAGAATCTCTGAGGTGCATATCCTACGCTAGATTTATGTGACAATAAGAGTTATACGTCTTGTGCTAAATTTCCGTAACAGTCTTTCAGAGCTGGCCTTCCTTGTGAAAGAATCTCTGAGCTGCACATCCTATATGCTGAATTTATAAGCAGTAAACAAGTAGGTAACTTTTGCTCCCATAACAAAACCTAACACAGAGTAACTTTTATTCAAGACTGACACAGCCTTTCAAACTTGAATAAAGTCAAATAAATACGAAAACGAACAATCTAATAGTGGGCGAAAAAAAAACAAGCGCAGGCCAACAATTCAACTGTCTTCATAGTAATGACTGGGCAAAGATTTGGACGCGGGGGGGGGGGGGGGGGGGGGGGGGGTTTGAAGGTGGAGAAACTGGGAACGTGAAATTAAGAAAATATATTGTAGATATGAAAAAACTCTTCACTAGCTGCATAAGGGAACTATCGTAATTCCTTTCGAAGGCAGATCTATTTGTATTGCCTACTCCTTGGCCTTTCGTCCGCTGGATCGGACTCATCAGGGAGACACGGCTGGTTGTGTCTGTGCTCCTGGTGTCAAATAGAGACACACCACAGTCCATAATCCCGTGGTGTTCTCACCACCAAGGGTTCAAAAAAAGACTCCAACAGCACCCTCAAAGTAGCCAGCGAAGGGTAGTAAATGAAGCCAAACGAAAGTGTGGGTAGGAAAAAGTTGCTGAAAAACTAAAGACATTTTGCAAACAGTATAAAATGTAGGGGACAATCTTTGAGCCTACGCTTGAGGATCCACCCAAGGATGCAAAGGAGATCAAAAGACAAACACAAAGACGGACAAAAACAAATTCAAATTACCTCGATTTAATCGAAACGAAATTGAAAATGAAATGAGGCAGGGGGAACAGTAAACAATAAACAGTAAACAAGTAGGGTAACTCTGTGTTAGGTTTTGTTATGTATCTACAATATATTTTCTTAATTTCTGTTTCCAGTTTTTTTCTCCATCTTCAACCCCCCCCCCCCCCCCCCCCCCCCCCCCCCCTCATGTCCAAATCTTTGCCCAGTCATTACTATGAAGACAGTTGAGTCTTCCCATCCTCCCGCAATACTTACACTGTTCATCATAGTCTTTAAGAGCTGCCCATCCTCCTGCAGCACTAAAACTATACGTCATAGTCTTCAAGAGCTGCCCATCCAACCGCAACACTTACGCTGTCCATCATACATAACACTTCAAGAGCTGCCCATCCTACCGCAACACACGTACACTGTCCATCATATCCTTTAAGAGCTGCCCATGCCAGCATCTTACTACATAGCAACATCCTACAATAACGCTGTCCATCATAGTCTTTAAGAGCTGCCAATCCTACAGCAACACTTACACTGTCCATCATGGTCTTTAAGAGCTGCCCATTCTACCGCAGCAATGAAATTGTACGTCATAGTCTTAACAGCAACCCATCCAACGGCAGTGCCTAAACTCTACAATTAGAGTCTTAAGAGCTGCCCATCTGTTAGTGAGCTGCCCATTCTACCTCATTACTTAACAGCTGCCCATCAAGCCACAGCACTGAAACTGTACATCATAGTCTTTTAAAGCTGCGCATCCTACTACAGCACTGAAATTGTACATTACAGTCTTAAGAGCTGCCCATCACGGTCTTTAAGAGCTGCCCATCATAGTCTTTAAGAGCTGCCATTACAGTCTTTAAGAGGTGCTGCTCGTCATAGTCTTTAAGCGCTGCCCATCCTAACACAGCACTGAAATTATACATCATAGCATTAACAACTGCCCATCCTCTCAGAGAGTTGCACATCCACCCGCCTTACGTAACAGCTGCCCATAGTACCGCATCACTGGAACTCTACATTACTGTATTAAAAGCTGCCCATCCTACCGCAGCACTGAAACAACACATCACAGCCTGAAACTATACATCATAGTCGTATGAGCTGCCCACGCTCCCAGATTACTTAACAGTTGCCATTCTACTGCAGCTTTGAAACTGGACAATGTAGTCTAAAGAGCACCCCCCCCCCCCCCCCCCCCCTCCCCCATGCTACCGCAGTACTGAAACTAAACATCATAGTCTTTAAGAGCTGTCCGTCATAGTCGTGAAGAGCTGCCCATCCTCTCAGAGAGCTGTGTCTTGCAGACCTTCTGGACCACTACTCCGAGGGCGTGTTGAACCACAGCGCTGTGCTCAGTCTGGCGGTGCGTCTGCAGTGCTTCGTGGAGATGTACAACAACATCAAGCTCATCGACTACGGCACCCAGGTGTATAAGGTGAGCACATGGCGAGAGGGGTGAAATAGAAGCAAGAAAACGGGAGGTAGTAGGGGGCAGGCGGGGGATAAGAGAGAGAGAATAAGGGAAGGGGGGGGGG
>JADBJO010000823.1:337500-340000 GCA_016801955.1 Conus betulinus | reverse complement strand
TACACAGTTTTCTCTACAAAACAAGGGGCGGATCATCTTTCTTTTCCCTGAAAACTTGGAAAGTCATTTTCATGTCTATGGTTCAAAAAAAAAAAGTGAAAAGAAAGAAACGCAACAATTTCACCGAGTTTCTGTCCACCCTCAAACCTTCCGTTCAGGCATAGTAGTGATATGCGTGGACAAACTGTCAGAGGTCAAGTCGAGGAGCGGCATGTCACCGGAGTATACACTAGTTCACACTTTTTGTATCGAAGCTCATTCTCTTCCTTTATTTTTAACAGCACAATCAACTTTAAAGCTTTTTTGCAACACAGACCTGTATATTGGCACTCCTGTACAGACGACCCGTTCTTGCATGCAAGCCCTTGGTTTATCACTGTTCAGCATATTAATTGTAGCCTGTTCACATCTTTCCTGCCCTAGGGGTGATAGGGCAGGACGGTCAGAAGAGCTGCTATCAGAGGTGAAACATGTAATGATCAAAGCTTGGGAATGATGGTGGAAGATTGATCTGGTGAGAGAAAGCCAGCATGAAACGGAAATAGACTGAAAAAGGGCTATAATGATCGCTGAAAAATGCTTAACGCTCGCTGTGTCTGTCTGTCTGTGTCTCTCTTTGTTTCTCTCTCTTCTCCATTTCCAGCACCGTGGGGAGATGCTGCCAGCATGGAATAACCCTGTCTGACGACAGTACGCGTCGTTGATGAATTCTGGTTAAGAAAATATTGCCTGCCTTGTTCGTTTAGATTCCCATGCTGCCTGAGGTGAGAATCATCATCATCATCATCATCATCATCATCATCAACAACAACAACAACAACATCATTAGTATTGATATTATTATCGTCATTGTTCTTATTTGCATTTTCATGCCTTTTATTTTATTCATCCGAAGCAGACAAATATGTCCAAAAATCACTTATCTGTTTCGCATTAGGTATCAAAGAAACGTTACTTTGCATTCCTGTTTTTTGTGTTTCTTTTTTTTTTTTGATTCCCCCGTTAACATATAAGTAAGCGTGTCAGAGTCTTTTCGGCACAATGAAATTTAGAGAGTGAAAAAAAAGACAAAAACGGTTTTTCATCACAGAGATTAGTACATCTGAAAGAGAGAGAGACAGACAGACAGAGGAACAGTATCATTCTAAAATACGTTCTGCTTTATCATTAATTCATGTTTTCTTCGTCCCCTTAAAATCATATCCTAAGCCTCCTGTCGTTGTTTCAGTTTGCTGGGTAGACAAAAGCACTGATAAACCACTTTTTTGCATCGAACGCCTCGAAGAAGACATTTGTTGACCTATTTATTCATATATTTATTTACCTATAATCTATGCCGTTATCTTTGTGTCAGTCTCTCTGTCTCCCTGCATCATGTTCATAGCTGTAGCTGTGGTGTGGGTGGGCAGTCTCTCTGTATTATGTTTAGAGCTGGGAGCTGTGGTGTGGTTGGGCAGTCTCTCAGTATCATGTTCATAGCTGTAGCTGTGGTGTGGGTGGGCAGTCTCTCTGTATCTGTTCAGAGCTGTAGCTGTGGTGTGGGTGGGCAGTCTCTCTGTATTATGTTTTAGAGCTGTAGCTGTGGTGCGGGTGGGCAGTCTCTCTGTATTATGTTCAGAGCTGTAGCTGTGGGTGTGGGTGGGCAGTCTCTCTGTATTATGTTTAGAGCTGTAGCTGTGGTGTGGGTGGGCAGTCTCTCTGTATTATGTTTAGAGCTGTAGCGGGTGTGGATGGGCAGTCTCTCTGTGCTGTGTTCAGAGCTGTAGCTGTGGTGTGGGTGGGCAGTCTCTCTGTATTATGTTTAGAGCTGTAGCTGTGGTGTGGGTGGGCTGTCTCTCTGTGTTATGTTTAGAGCTGTAGCTGTGGTGTGGGTGGGCAGTCTCTCAGTATCATGTTCATAGCTGTAGCTGTGGTGTGGGTGGGCAGTCTCTCTGTGTTCTTTTAGAGCTGTAGCTGTGGTGTGGGTGGGGCAGTCTCTCTGTGTTATGTTTAGAGCTGTAGCTGTGGTGTGGGGGGGCAGTCTCTCAAAGCTTTGTTCATAGCTGTAGCTGTGGTGTGGGTGGGCAGTCTCTCTGTATCAAGTTCATAGCTGTAGCTGTGGTGTGTCAGGGCAGTTTCTCTGTGAAATATGTTTAGAGCTGTAGCTGTGGTGTGGGTGGGCAGTCTCTCTGTATTATGTTTAGAGCTATAGCTGTGGTGTGGGTGGGCAGTCTCTCAGTATCATGTTCATAGCTGTAGCTGTGGTGTGGGGTGGGCAGTCTCTCTGTATTATGTTCAGAGCTGTAGCTGTGGTGTGGGTGGGCAGTCTCTCAGTATCATGTTCAACGCCTCGCTGTAGCTGTGGTGTGGGTGGGCAGTCTCTCTGTATCAATTCATAGCTGTAGCTGTGGTGTGGGTGGGCAGTCTCTCTGTATCATGTTCAGAGCTGTAGCTGTGGTGTGGGTGGGGCAGTCTCTCTCTGTATCAAGTTCAGAGCTGTAGCTGTGGTGTGGGTGGGCAG
>JADBJO010000823.1:322500-330000 GCA_016801955.1 Conus betulinus | reverse complement strand
GGGGTATTCTGCAGCACTACGTCAACCAAGATTTCCAGATGCCCAACGAGCACAGGTACGGAACGACGCTGTAAACAGACCCACGTCGCTTGAGCTGCCTGCAGGCATGCAAAGCAACAACACCTTTCCGCACTTACTCGTGCCCACAGCAACCATCCTGAAACGCACTAAGGGGAGTAACCGAAGGGTTGCCATGAGGACATGCTTTTTATGTGGTTAGCTCCCTAAGAGGAACAGTGCGTCGATGGCATCAAGGCAGATGAATCCTTTTTGTGTCTTTTCTAATCACAGAATGTTCGTTTCAGCTTTAACCCCCCCCCCCCCCCCCTTCCCTCAGTTAAGTCATTATAAAGGCGTTGAAACAAAAGAGAAAATTTAAACAATTAATCCCAGACTCGGTTGACCCGAACATCATATCAAACAAATCTTCTGTAACCGTTTATATTTTCCCCTAAACACCATAAATGGAAACGTCATCAGGACGGGGAGAGAGAGAGAGAGAGAGAGACAGACAGACAGACAGACAGACAGACACAGAGACAGAGACATTGTGCGCGTTTATGTTGCCCGTGGTGTGTGTGTGGGGGGGGGGGGGTGGGGATGAGGGTAGATCTGTGTTCAAGCACACTTGTGTCTGCTTATGTGCCTGGCAAGTGCGTGTGCGTACATGTGTGTATGTCATTCCTACTGGAGTGAAATTCATGCATTTCTCCATCCCTGCAATGTCTATGTGGAACAAAGATGTACGATTGACAGCGGTTTTTGAGTATGTGTGTGTGCGCCCCGCGCGTGCGTTTTTGTGTGTACGCATTGCGTGCGTGTGCGCGCACACGTATGTACACCGAATGCGTTTACGTTGTGTGATTCAGGCGAGGAGATAACAAGGGTTTTAGCCAGATAGAGATGGTTATGTGTTAATTTTGACCTTTTTTTTTTTTTTCACTTTCAGGGTAAACGGACCCCCCTGAAAAACCTCCACGACTTCTACCGGGCGTTTCATTGCGGAACATCAAAAGACGTCTGTGAACTGTTTTAATCTATTGGACATGGCGAGACACTTTTTACAGTAAACATTGAGGTCTGTGAACCAGCAAACATGACGAACTTTTAAAAAAGACCTGTGTGAAAAGTTCGGAACTCAGTATGTAACGTGTCGACGAACAGTTTAAAGTATAACAAAAAGATATCAGAACTGGTCTCCCAAGTATTCCATGAACACATTGTACATAATGTAAACTTATGTATATTTTTGCTGTGTACAGCTGTTGACTGCAATGTCCTATTTTCCCGCCAGTGTGCATGTTTTGCATGTGTATGCGCAAATCGCTATTTGTGGTTGCAGAAAAGAAAGACTGTGATGGATGATGATTGATGATACTCGACTTGGACTTGGAAATTACACTGTAATCCAGAGTTATTAAATGTCGTATGAAAAGTATGTTTGCGTTGCAGACTTGTTCGTTTTGTTTTTGTTCGTTCTGTTTTTGTTCGTTCTTTCATTTATTAAGAAAACGCCATGCATTTATGAAGTCTGTACGAAAGCTGCTAACTTACATCGTCTTGCCTCGCTATTTCGACAACTTAACGCGCGATCAACTGACCTTTCCGATTAATAGGTAAAATGTGTTATCAGATACAATAGTAATATTGTTAAAGTTCGCAAAACGTTGTACTTTGCTTTAAAAGAACATAATTCCAAAAGATGTTCCTTTTGGCCTTTGATCGTTTAAATCAATATTGATCTTGTTCGTATCAGAGAGTAAGTAGATTTCATATGGGGGAAAAGAAGCTGAAAACCAGACGACTTGAACTTCGTACTATGGTTTTTTTATCTCCGTTTTTTTTTGTGTGTCAGAGTCCGCGATTCTTCCAATTTTGCAAACATCTTTGCAGTTGGGCCACAGAACTTGCCTCACCCACATGTTGCACCACACGCTAGGGTTGCAGTAGGTCCGACATTCTGCCGAGTCTCAGCCACGACCCCCCCCCCCCCCCCCCCCCCCCCCCCCCCCCCCTTTCTTTCACTTTGTCATCCAAGTGTCATACCCCTTTCACTTTGTCATCTAACTGCCATACCCCTTTCACTTTGTCATCTGACTACCATACCCCTTTCACTTTGTCATCTAAGTGCCATACCCCTTTCACTTTGTCATCTGACTACCATACCCCTTTCACTTTGTCATCTAACTGTCCATACCCCTTCACTTTGTCATCTGACTGCCCTACCTGGCCCCTGTGATCTTACGGTTTGGCAGATGTGGGGTTGCCTTCGTGATATGAGCCAACACGCGGCGACACCTCCTGGAAGAAACTGAAGCTTCAACGACTTGTTCATACTGTACAATCTGAAAGAAAAAAAGAGGCCTCAAGCTCTCTCGTTCACTGTCTCTCTCACCACAAAAAAAAAACGCAAGAAACGCTAGAGGGGAATTATTTTGACATCCGTCCAATTCTTGTGTGAATGATAAATAAACGGAATTGTGTCAGTAAGGAAAACAAACAAACAAAACCCATACATTCTCAAAGACGGAACAAAAATCGTGCAAAAAGGGCCTTCATATTATGAAATCATGATGTGCAAGAAATCCCTTTGCTGATGTAATCATTGTTCGAAACCGATACATCTTGAGATGGTAGATAATATGAGAAGTCGGTGTGAGAATCGAAGACAGAATGGAAATCCCAAACGAATGACGAGTACCAAGAGCGCACAACCCACTCTCCAGTGTCGGATATCATCTGCAACATCCCTCACTGGTCACCTACCCTGCTTCCCTCGTCCGCCTTAGTATCAAGCATATCATCAGGACAATGACCACGACGATGACAGATGACAAGAGTGACAAAGATCCTCCTGATGGAATGTGTACTACTCCCACCCCTCAAGTCTCGTTAGCTGCAAAAAACGGGTGTCGCAGCCTTCACTCCTCGCGCTTCTCATGTCTTTCCCCCCAAACATATAAGCCAGTGAATAAAACTGGGGTCGGTTCTGTAAAGTTCACTTCACACATGAAATAAGAAAGCGATAATCTAACAAAGAAAAAGTGGGAAAATATGTCACCCAAAGAAGCAAGCAGACATGCAAACAGAACGGATATGAAATAGAATTGTAACGGAAGAAAAAGAAAGAGAGGAAATCATGTAAGCGTTAAGAAATATGGTTATTGGGACATCAAGTCGCAGCAGTAACAAAAGTCCGTTTCGTGACAACAAAGTAGCCCAAAGAACGGCAAGTCGAGGGAGAGCGCAGACCCCACTCCAGGTCGAAGGGAGCCTGGATTTCGAGCCCCGATCCAGATCCACACCAACATTTCATGGCGTCGTCTTGGGACCACATCGGCTCGTTTCAACAAGTTTGCCTTGGCTTAAGGCTGTGTCAGGCCAACCGACATGGGCTAGAACACCAAGGCTACATCAATTGTTGTTATGCTCTGCATAGTTATGCAGCGATTGTCTTCAGTTGTGACAAGCTCCTAGCATAACGTTATCAGTCTCCAACATTCCCCGAAGTCGGAGTGTGGCTGCCCAACACGTAATATTCTCATCCCCAGCCAATGCTCTTGTACCGTACTGTTCAAGTACTTTGGCTGTTCGGATGATCCCTGGAGTCTTTTAGCCAGAGTAACAACACAACAACAACAACACAGCAACAACATTTCAAACACGTTTTGTGGCGGTGGGGGTCGGCAGTTTCTACAAGTCGTGCCCTTGAAAACGGATCGGCAATCTGTCGACGGATCCAGATTCACTACACGCACCTGTACCAGCCTTAAATGGGTGGTTTAAAGCGGTTCAGCAGTTTTGGTGTATTCTGGTTCACGATTAAGTTTATTTTGGTGTATTCTGGTTCACGATTAAGTTTAGTTTAGCTTCATTATAGCATAGCCCAGCCCACCTCGCGGGACATTTTCAGGGCCGTTACTTCACACACTGAAATAAACAACCAAACCAAATTCAAACCCGAAGAAAACAATGCTTGCTAACTTTACAGCTTTAGAGACTACTTTCATCCTTCAGTAACACCAAGTCGCGCCAGAAATGTCAGTCATTCCTCGTAATTTGTCACCCGCAAATTACAAAAACAAAGTAAACATAGAAAGAAATTTCCGAGTTACAACAAAGGAAAAGAAAAAAGGGAAGAGTAATGGTAAGGCCACACCCCCGAATATATACAGCTTTGTCCTCCCCTCTCTGGGCAGCATGCGCAGTCTCACTACCATGTCGTCAAGGGTTACGACAAAAACTGGTGCGTTATAATCACAGAGAGAGGAGGGGGAGGGGGGGGGGGGGGGGGGGGGGGGGGCTTACAATGGTTTCTAGAACAAAGACAAGGAGAACGAGGCATCAGCGGATCTTCCCACCGACAGACACACAAGGTGAAACACATGGGTGAAACATCGGATAAAACGAAAATGCACCAACTCGATCATACAGACAACAAAAAAGAAAAAAGAAAAGAACAACAAAAGAAAGACCGTAATGGGCGAAAGCAAAGGAAACAATGTAGTCATGCAGTTGTCCCACCAACACTGCCTAAGGACAGAACACAACGTTATCAGCTGCTCACGGGCTGCCCTGATCCAAAGGCCAGTTCCGATACCCCCACCTCCACCCTTTGCCCCCCCCCCCCCCCCCACCCCCCCCCCCCTCCCCTCCTCCTTTCCTCTCCAGTCTCACTCTCCAACCGACCTGGACGTGCCAGACCTTAATCCAATGTCGGCACAAATCAACTCTTAAACAAACAAGACGAACGACTCTCGCTCGGATCATAACGAATTCCATAATACATGTGCATGCATTCAGTATCGGTATACCTCTGACTGGAAGCGTGCATATTCATGATGTAGAAGGACGAGTCACCATAAACAGGAAAGGGCAGAGAACTGATCGACATACTTAGCATCATCACATGTCAATATACACTTGGTCTAAAACAAAAAAAGAAAAGAAAAGAAACAAAATGTAAAGCACACACTTACATACAGGCCTCGGGGAGGGGGGGGGGGGGGGGGAATCACAACCACCCGAACACTTTTCGTGAGATGTATCCCATTCAACAAAAATATCATGAAGCAAACAAAGGAAAAGGATTTTGTTTCTCATCATTGAACCATGAACCAAGTGACAGATCAACAATTTCTAGAACTTCACCTTCACAGTCGTGTCAGGGTAGCCGAAGAAAGGAAGCGAAAACCTCGGAGACATAAAACGAAAACAAAAAAAAACCAACGCAGTAACCCATGACAGATTAAAAGAAGAAATGAGACAAAAGAAAACATGATCGCACAACACATTTCTGCTAAGTGTCTGAATTAGTGGAAGATGAGCCCCATTTCCCATTTCTCTCCGTTCATTGTTTACTTTGGAGCATGATGAACTGAAACCAATGGAATGTGGATTTTTAGTTGTTGAAATATACTAATAATGATTGATAACATATATAACAACACCAAGCGTTATAATAATAATAATATATCCCACCCCCACCCCCACCCCAGGAAAACGAAGACTGGCATGATTTCTGCAATATGTGGAAGGCGGGGGCGGGTGGGTGTTGGAGGGGAGGGGTGGACGGGAGGGGGCGTCCGTGGGCAACAAGGTGTACTAAAGCAAGGTATCCACATTGCGAAAGGCGAGAAAGGGAAATAATCCATGTTCCCATTCACTACTCTGATGCACCTTTCTCTCCCTTTGAACACCTGTTTCTTGACTTGCGCACGAAGTTTCTCACTCCTAAACTTGATGTCAACGAGTTGAACTTAAGGAAATAAAAGCCGTGTGCCCAGTACATTTTTCCCGATGAATGTCAATCAAAATCTTAATCCTGTTACGTATTAATAAGCTCGCAAGTCAAAATGTTTTGGCCATAAACTAGATGCCATGTTTACTTGGAAACGGCATTCACCGTAGTTCTAAACCATGACCAAAGGTGTTTGCAAAGGGAAAAAAAAAAAAAAAAACAAACGCTTTCTGACCTAATCCTTTCAACACTCACACTATATCTCAGAGCCCTTTGCATGTGGTGAACTGTGTGAACATGCGCAGTCGTAAACTATTCAAAAACTCGTAGCCCAGTGAAAGCTATTTCGCTCGTTTCAAAGTCTCTTTCTCAATCTCGCTGAGGATCGGAGCGTGGCGGGACGTGTGTATGGTGCTCACCTTAGGCCAGGGGAGAATCTATCGCCACTGACCAGCGTCAAGTCTCTGCCGAGAGAGTGGATTATGGTGGCTGAACTAGCAAATCACTGAACCCGCGAGATTGGGGAAAAGTAAATAGGATAAGAAATAAACAAGGGTGACAACTTTTGTGTGGGCTGAACTAGCAAATAACTGAAATCGCGAGGCGGGTAGAGGTAAGGAATAAAGAAGGGCAATAACTTTTGTGTGGCTGAACTAGCAAATGAATTAGCGAGACGCGGGGAAAGGTGACGGGCTAAGAACTAACAAGGGACAACTTTTGTGTGGCTGAACTGGCAAATAATGGAATAGCAAAATGGGGGAGAGGTAAGACGATAAGAACCAAGAGTGAACATCATTTGGGTGCTGAACTAGCAAATAATTAAACAGCGAGATGGGGGACAGGCAAGGGGATAATAAATAAACAAGGGCGACAACTTTTGTTCCCACGGAGCAGCCGTTGCGTAAAATTCAACCTGTTCAAATTTCACTGCTTACCGGCTATAGAGGCGGTGAACTGCCGAGAGGCTAACCGTATCTAGAGCATACACCCGCAATGGAGGGCAGGCCCCATCCTTCTCCACCCGCCTCTTGCAACCTTGCTTGAACTCAACCAGGTATTTGCTTACTGCTGGGTGGAGACGCAGGATTTTCAAAGCCGGCAAAAAAAAAAACAAAAACATCCAATAGTCCCTCAGGCAAACGCACCGAAACCGACAGCTCCACAGGAATGCTTCTTGAGGTCGTCATTAACACTGCACACACATGCAGTCAAGAGGCACACAGAATTAACAAGAAAACTTCCCTGAATGCAGGATCTTTGAAACCTTGCCCATACACCCAAGGCGAGAAATGCGCACAGCCACTGCTCTGTGTGTGTGTGTGTGTGTGTGTGTGTGTGTGTGTGTGTGTGTGTGTGTGTGTGTGTGTGCTGATGTTCTCTTAGGAAGTTATAACTTACATTTCATGGGAAACTCACTGTCTGTTCTGTATGCCCCTTGTCTACGTGTGCGCCACGGAATGGTAACAGGGTACATTGGTTCGCAATTATGGGCATACACTCTTTCCACCATGGGTTAGAAAGTCACCTCTCTTATTCATTATCAAGAAACGGTTCAAGTTTCGTACGGAAATGCTAGAAAATGTTGCTTTTTGCCCAGTCGACCGCAAAGGACCATAATCATGGCTGTTCACAAGTCCAGAAATACCAAAAAAATGGAAGGAGAAAAGAAAAAGGCACACACACACACACACACACACACACACACACACACACACGGCGACGCACTTCTGTAATGTTTCAGATACTTTGCTGACTGCTCA
>JADBJO010000823.1:290000-320000 GCA_016801955.1 Conus betulinus | reverse complement strand
GTTCAAACAACCACCCAGTCAATCATCGGACCTATCAACCACCCAGTCAATCATCGGTCCTATCAACCACCTAGTCAACCATCGGTCTGGTCGACCACCCAGTCAAATCATCTGTCCAAGTAACCACCCAGTCAATCACTGGTCCAAGCAACCCACCAAGTCAATCATTCGTCCAGTCTAACACCCTAATCATCGGTCCGAGCAAACATCCAGCCAATCAAACCATAATCAATTCACCACTTCAGGGTTCTTGCATTGGGAAACTGCCGTTTGCGAAACAGCGATTCAGACCAGTTAGTTCCGCGTGGAATTCGGGAGCCGCGTGTGACGGAGTTGGGGGTGGGCCGGTGCGTCCTTTAGGGGGGGGAAGGACTACACTTAGGACGACGAAAACGAAGAATAAGCAACCACTTGTCTTTGTCGAATTCGACGCAAGATGAATTCATCATTCAACGCCCATCTTGCGCCGAGTTCTACGGAGATAAGCGATCGCTCGTTCTTCATTTTTCGTTATCCAGAGTGCTGTTTATCTTGCCTGACGAAGACAGAAGTCGTGTCTTTGTCTTGTGATTCGTTTTGCCCACGTTGTTCGGTGGAGTCATTATATGAATTACTTTTCAAAAAACAAAATGTGTTCAGATCTGCGCCTGCAGTCGCCTCACTTTGCAACCAAAACCTCACTCACGTTCTCCTGTGGACTCCATCCGCGATGCCGTGTTGACGGTGTCCCCGAAGAGGCAGTAGCGGGGCATCTTCTGGCCCACCACCCCGGCCACGCAGGCCCCCGGGAGTGGATGCCAATGCGCAGCTTGAGGGTGTCCTGGGGGCCGGTGGGGGATCTGGAAGCGCCGGATGGCCTCCAGCAGCTGCAGGGAGAGGGAGGCGATCTCGGCGGCGTGCAGGATCCCGTTGGTCTTGGGCAGCCCGCTGACCACCATGTAGGCGTCCCCAATGGTCTCCACCTTGTACACGTCGTAGAACTCGATGGTGGAGTCGAAGAGCGTGTACAGGTCGTTGAGCAGGTTCACCCACCTGGAACGTTTTGTTGTTGTTGTTGAAAGGAATTGGAGTCAGTGGTGGTACAATAGAGGTGGTGGTAGTGCGGAGGTTTTTTTTTTTTTGGGGGGGGGGGGGTACGGGCGGGCGGGGGGGGGGGGGGGAGATAGGCGTGTGAGGAAAAAGTGTTAGAGATTGATGCGAATGCATGTGACGATAGTTAACACGAGAGTGAGTGAGTGAGAGAGAGAGAGGGGGGGAGAGAGAGAGAGAGAGAGAGAGAGAGAGAGAGACAGAGACAGGTGCAGAGAGAGAAACAGAGAGAGAGAGGGGGGGGGGGGGGAGACAGACAAAGGGAGAAAGAGACAGCGAGAGAAACAGACAGAGAGACAGGCACAGAGAGAGAGAGAGAGAGGAGAGAGAGAGAGAGAGAGAGAGAGAGAGAGAGAGAGAGAGAGAGAGAGAGAAGACAGATTGAGACAGAAAGAAACTGGAAGAGAAAGAGACAGACAGACAGACAGAGAGAAACGGGGGAGGGGGGGGGGGGGGGGGACGGGAGGGAGAGAGACAGACAGAGAGAGAGAGAGAGACAGAGAGAGAGAGAGAGAGAGAGAGAGAGAGAGAGAGAGAGAGAGAGAGAGAGAGAGAGAGAGAGAGAACAGCACGCGCGATTTGTGGTTGTGCCGTTCCAATGTTTCCAGCGAGATATCACAAGGAATTAGAAACGATATCAAAGAACAGGGTTTCCTCCCTTTCAATATTCTATTTTTCGCTTCTTGCGCACGTTCCCTCGTACTCACTCCCCTTCCCAACCCACGACCCTCCAACCTTTCTCGCCACACACACACACACACACACACACACACACCCTCGTCCTGCACGTGCACAACCTCCCCCCTCCCCCACCTCCCTAAGCCACACGAATTGTTACCTGTATGGGCGTGCTCTCCGACGACATGGCGGTGAAGCCGCAGATGTCGCTGAAGTAGATGGTGACACTGTCAAAGGTGTCCGCCTCCACCCTCTTCCCCATCATCAGCTGGTCCGCCACCGTCCTGACACACACACACACACACACACACACACACACACACACACACACACACACACCACTCAGGTTAAAGATTATATTTGCCAGGTAAGAAACCCCGAAGAAAGTTCTTGGTAATCATGTGGTCTTTTCGTACAACATGATCAGCAATACCACATTTCTTTTTTTTTTTCACTTGTTAAATTTGGTATCAGATTTATGATTTCTCCAATGGGCTTTTAAATGTCAGGGCTTTAAAATGTCAGATGTTTCTCGCACGTAATATGTTGTGAAGCTGACAAATGAAAACGTAAACATCGTTTGGGATATCATGTCAAATGTGGTCTCATCTTCCATTTTCGGCCGTCCCTCTGTGACACTAGCATTTGTGTTTCCGTGGAAGGGCGACATGCATCGCATTTTTGTGTTGTTGTTGTTGCACAGCTAAAAACCTGGTTTGTTGGCTGGTTGATGGACGACACGTCGTTTGGGAGCTGTGGGCTTGTGGACTTGGGTTAAATTCGGTCCGTTTCTATCAGCAGATGCAATACATTCTGGGGAGAAGGTTTCTTTACCCACCTCATTGCCATTCAGAAGATGTAGATGTATGATGATTTTTTTTTATGTCAGAGGTTATTTTTTTTTCTTTCTTTCTTTCTTTCTTTCTTTCTTCTTTCTTTGTGTGTGTGTGTGTGGTTTTTTTCGGTACGCAGGCTGATACTCCTGCAGACACTCCCTGTATAGACAGGCAAGGATTAATCCCGTCTACCCAACAAAGGGAGTGGAGTTTTGTGTGTATGACTTTTTTTTTAATCCTGCCATTAAGACAGCCATACTCCATCTTCGGGGAAAATGTCAGAGTTTGAAAGGACTCTGGGATCAAATGTAGCCACCCAAGCACCTTTGTGTGTCTTTTCTTCTCCTTGGCTTTTGTAGTTCTTTTATTCTGTTCTTGGAGGCTCCTTCTACTAACTTAGATTTAGCTGTCTTATACGGCCATCTAGAGAGGGTAAGATATTATGAACATTGCTCTATTCCTTTCTGCAGGTCATGATCATCACTGCAAATCATGCGCAGTCCACTAGCAATTAATTGAATAAACCCTTTAAAACCTACTGGAGAGTGGCATCAGTTTGGAGGCAAGTAGGAGTGGGTATGCTTACTGTAAACGTCTGTGGTAATTTTCCCCATCTTTTAGCTGGAGAGATACATCTAAATAGTTTGCAGACTGTCCATGACTCACTTCCATTGTGTGTGTGTGTGTGTGTGTGGGGGGGGGGGGGGGGGGGGGACTGAAAAAAACAAGTTTCTGAAAGGTTCTACATCATAATCATCTAAGTAGGAAGGTAAAACATCATTCCTGAATCTGAACCAGTCAAGGAACCTGAAACGGTTCCTAAGATCTTCTGACGACAATAATGAAAGGGGTCCTGGGCATTCTGAAACTAGTTTATGTCCAGCTCAGACATAAAAAAACATCCACTATTGCATGCATGACTGAACCCCATTGCTGTACCCCTGTTCGGGCGTGCGTACGTGGGTTTCCTCTCCGTCTGAATACCGACAAACATTGTTGTCTAGGGCAGTGGTTAGTGCTTCTGTAAAGTAGTCATCATCATCATCGTCATCATCATCCTCATCATCGTCGTCATCTCCATCATCGTCATCATCATTGTTGTCATCATCATCATTATCGTCACCATCATCATCATTATTAGAGTCATTGTCACCATCATCATCATCATGTCATCGTAATTATCATCATCATCATCGTCATCATCATCACCATCATTATAGTCATCGTCACAATCATCATCATCGTCACCATCATCATCATCATGTCATCGTAATCATCATCATCATCATCATCATCATCATCATCATCATCATCATCATCATCATCATCATCATCATCATCATCGTCATCAACATCATCTCTCTGACCTGGGCAGCATCTGGTGCAGCAGCTCCTCCGTCTTCTTCTTCTCCTCTATCAGCAGGTCCGTCCTCTCCTCCACCAGGGCCTCCAGGTTGTCCGCGTATTTCTCCATCATGGCCAGCATGTTGTCGAAGATGTTGTTCTTCCTGCACGACAACACCATAAACATGTTGCCAAAGATGTTCTCTATGCACATTACCACACGCAGGTACAAACATTGTCCAGCCTGCACAGGACACCACAGTAAATTGTCCAACATGTCCTTCCTGTAAAGGACAGCACCGCAAGTTGTCGACGATGATGTTTTTCCTGTAAACAACACTATAAACAGGCTGTCCAAAGAAACTGTCTTTCGAGAGCAAGCTACAACGGAGTAAGTTGTCAAAGATGATGTCTTCCTGCAAACAACACCTCAGTGTGTTACCAAAGATGTTAACCAGCCTGCAAATGTCACAGTACGTTGACAACATGTTCTTCCTGCACAGAAACAACAAGAAGAAGAACGCAGCTGTCGAAGGTGTTCTTACTGCCCTGAGAAGTTTTGTGGGCGACAACAGCAACAGAACCAACAAGTTGTCAAACATGGTTCTGCACGGCGGGAGCAGCAACAATGCAGCCTCTTCTCAAGGGCTGTTCCTTATCGTTTTTGCACGAGAGCAAACAGAACATAGCACGTGGCAAAGTGATACTTTCTTTGTTAACTGAGCAGCTGCAGGAATATGTGATGAGACATGTTTATTTCTTCGTCCTCTGGTATACAAGAACACGTAAGCTCTATTTTCTGAGAAGCAAAGAACAAGAACACGGTCGGCAAACATGCTGTCCTTTCTGCTTGGCAAGAACACGAACACAATTTTCTTAAAAGATAAAGGATATCCTGAACAGCACAACAAGAACAAAACATACGATCAAAAACTTTCCTCGGCACAAGCGCGATTAAGAACACGATCATATTATTGAAGATGAGACCTTTTCTGAGCAAATACACAAAGAAAAAAAAAGGAAATAAACAGGAAAAACGTGCTCTGAAAATATGATCTTCTCTCCTGCTTAAGAACAAGACAGCTTTAATCGTAAGGCGCAGAGACTTTTTTTCTCTGGATACAAGAAGAAAACATCACGTTTTTACAGACGCTGTTCTTTCTGGAAGGCTCACAGAAAGCATGTAATTACTAAGGAACTGGACAGAATCAGCGTGTTGTCATTCGACATACTGAAACGTAGGAGAAAGGTCTGTAAGTCACAGACGTTGTCCTTCCTGGGCAGAGAAAAAAAGAAAATCAACGTAGTCACTGCTCTTCTGAAGACAGCAATAATAATTCATAGTGCGTTGTCAAGAAAGTGGTAGTGAGAGCATTTTGACAAGATTAGTTTGCTGGAGACAGCAACAAGTAGACAGACAGACACACTGGCAGACAGAGAGAGTGATAAATAGGTACTTACACAGACAGACAGAAAGACAGATCGATCCAGCGAGCGATAGACAGATAGAAAGACAGACAAATATATAATCAAACAAAATCAGCTGACGTAATGTAAAAACATATACATGTAGCTGTTTCTTCTCTCTCTCTCCTTTCTCCTTCCCCATCCTTCATCATCTATTTCAGGCCATCCCTCATTTATTTTAGGCCATCCCTCATTTATGTCAGCTCTGCCCACAGCACAGAAGAATTTCTGGACTGCTTACGTATTGAAAAGCAAATCTTGTTTTAAAAAAACAGTGATGTACAAAATCGAGAAAAAGCACACACGTATACGCGCGTGCGCGCGCGAGCGCAGTGCACAGAGCGATACAGTTATCATGGGCAAAAATTACCGAAAAAAAGCAGAAAACTCTTCCTTGAAGGCTGGCTGTAGGTGACCGTCAGCATCAGGGGAGCATTATTTAGTGCAAATATAGGTCTGTTGCTTTACCACGTGTGAAGGACATTTACTTGAAACCTTGATTGCCTATTCTATGACGTGTATTTTAAAAAAGCGTTGCCTTGTACGCGGAGTAAAAAAAATCTTAAGCTTGTTTTCAGGAATGGTCTTTGCAGTTTGCTTCAATCTTCTGCGCATCAAGCCACCTAAACATCGTCTTGAACACTAATAAAAAAAACTAAAATCATTGTCCAAACTTGTCAAGCTTAAGTTATATTTTCATCAGAACTCGAATGAGTGATATCTACATTACAGCTAGTCTCATTTTTTTTTTTTTTACAGCTCCACCCCTTGAAAAAGCGGAAGAAGAAGGAAAGAAAGAAGTAAAGCGCAAGCGCAAGCGCGCCAACGGTGTAACACTAGACGTGGAACCGATGAACCAGTGAATGTGACCCAATCACACGACGCAACATAAATCACAAACGAAATGTCTTTTAATTCTGGTCATGTCTTACTGTAAGTGTGAAATGAAAACTGATTTTCTGGCTCACAAGTCCCTGTCACTCGCTTTTCCCTCCTCCACCTGATTCTCGTGCCTAACCATTTATGAACGATCTGTTTGTCGAAGAAAAGCCCGCATTTCACTCAGGTTGGTCGTGCGGCTGGGGTCAGCTCTATGTTCCCTCAGCTCTATGTTCCCTCAGCTCTATGTTCCCTCAAGTCAAGTAACATGTCATGTCATGTCAAAGTGACCAGTGGTAAAGCAGTGGTCAGACTGACCAGTGGTCAAGCAATGGTCTAACTGACAAGTGGTCAAGCTATATGGTCCGACCATAACCGGACCATTACGTGACCAATGATCATTCTGACCATTGCTTGAACACTGTCACACTGACCATTGCTTGACCACTGGTCACTCTGACCATTAGTTGACCTCTGGTCATCATGTAACTTGAATTGAGGGAACATAGAGCTGGGGGAACATAAAGCGGTTTGTTAGGGAGAATTATCTCTATGTTCCCTCAGCTCTATGTTCCATCAAGTCAAGAGATATTTACGTCATGTAATATATGGCATGGCATATGTCATGCTACATGGCATGATATGACATGGCATTATGACATGACATGACATAGCATGTAACTTGACTTGAGGGAACATAGAGCTGAGGGAACATAAAGCTGAGGGAACATAGAGCTAAGGGAACATAGACATGCATCCGTGCTGCTGACCTACTTCTCGATTCCAGTTATTCTCTCTGTATTTTGGAGAAGCCCACGGGTTGTCGTGAAGGCAATCTACGCGCAAGTAGTTGTTCCATGACCTTTATCCGATGAGGAGGAACACCTAGGGAAGCAAACCGTCTCCCACTGCCATCACCTCGCGGATTCCGCGTGGCACTACACCATGCAAGCTACGGTAAGCAGAGCCAGCTGGGGAAAAGCGCACTGGTGGTTGGCACAGGTGTTTAAAAACACTTTGCAACGATAGTGTTAGCTTAGGGTTGGAGTCAGTGTTATGGTTTGGGTTAGTTTACGTTTGGGATTGTTGTAAGGTCAGGATTAGGATCAGGAATAAGCGGGCGCGTAAGGTACAGAATTTCAAACAACGGCCATTGATTGGTTGTTATAGGCCTAATTCACTCCTTTTCACTCCGCACAATTTGGTTCAGATGCCCAATATCTTAATGCCCATCATCGGTGCAACGCATCCCCTCAATCATCGCTCAGTACATGGTGGCAAACGCTGAAAGTGGCTGAACAGTGAAAATCAACCGACAAATTAAACGAAAAAGGAATCTGGTCAACAAATGTACCCCCCCCCCCCCCCCCGTCCCATCCCTTCCTCTCCCCCACATTCTGCCATTGCCTTTCCCACCCGGCGTAAATCCCATGTCAAAGCGATGGGACAGACCTGCACAGACAGCGGCACCTGGCTGTGGCGACCACAGCATGATGAGCGTGTTGCACGTGTAGTGCCAAGAAGGAAGTCCCTGCCCACCGCTCACTCTCTCGCTCTAACGACTGTCAAAAGAAATCCCATCAATCTCAGATCACATCCCATACCTCATACCCACCCCCTTCACCCGAAACTCTGTCGGTCGGTACTTGGTTTCGTAAATCGTCTGACATCACCTCCTTACTCAACCGGTCCAGTCTTTGCCACCTCCGAGCACTATCGCGTGGCTGTCCTTTTTCTACCCAAATACCATGCCTCTGTGTGTGTGTGTGTGTGTGTGTGTGTGTGACTGGTTACAGTGACTGTCAATCTCCAAACACTCCTTTCACTGTTTCTAACTGGTAAAATAATGAACCTACCTCGCTTCAACTCAAACGAGTTTTTTTTTTTTTTTTTTTTCCAGTTCACTTCTTGCTTAAAGGACTGTGAGCGAGTGCTCACTGCACGACTAGGAGCCGTCAACGAATGAGACGCGTGCCTTTTCCATTGATCTAGCTGAAGGTAGGCGGCCCAAAGCGGCAAGCATGAATCACATTGTTCACAAAAAAACTCGAAGGACACACCACCAAAAAATATCTCAAACTAAGAAACAACACTGTGCACAACACAGATCGGGGTGTGTGGAACCTCACGTTGTGTTTCCCACGTCTCCACTCAGCTGTCGACACAGTGATTACACCGCGGTGACCTCACGCGGCGACATAATACAAACGCCGGCACGTGCATCACGGATTCTCGACTTCATCATGGCTGCTCGTCCCTCATGGACACTATCGCACATCGCTGCGCGTCACATTTTCACGTTTGACGGCAAAATGCTGTCGACCCTTCTTCTCGTTGCGCAGCTCGATAGAGCTATCCACTGACCTTGCTTGTTGCCGCCGTGTGAACAATTCGTACTTTCTTTGTGAAAGTAGCCACTCGCTACACCGCCTCCATGTAACAGAGGTCTGAATCAAGAATGAAAACGGATGGTTGATCGGGTGTCTTCGTTTCTTTAAAACAACTTTGTTGCACAGTTTTCACGTATTGGGGAGCTAAACTGCGCGTTTACCGCTCTTCCCTTGCACTGAACAGAAAATTGAACAGTGCTGGCCACAGATACACAGCAGAAAGACGTTTCAAGGCAACAACGCCCAGCTACCCTCGCCTGCTGCAGTTCAAACATTTTTTGCTCACCTGCTTCACGTCGCATTCTCGACAAGGTCACGATGCTGACCTCAATCTGCTTATCAGTGATGCGTGAAAAGGGCAAACTTCTGCCATCCACACATTCAATTAAGTCAGTCACGTTTAACTGGGACAGCAGTTACCAATCATTCGCAAGACCGTTTGCCGAAACGCGCGTTGATGAATTCGCGCTGTATCTGTAAAGTTGCATGGCACACCAAGAACGATGGCAACGGACCTGCCTGCCATTTAAAGCATTCCCACGCAGTAAATTCTGAAAAAAAAAAGAAAGTTCTTGGTGACAGGCCGTCATTCAAAGCCTTCCCACGCAATAACTTCAGACAAAATGAGAGAGTTCTTGGTGACAGAAAACTATTCACAGCATTATTACACAGTAAATACAGATACACTGAGAGAGAGAGACTCGAGACCGTCTTGGTCCTCAAGAAAACGGAACTCTTTGTGATGAAAGGGGAATGATTACAATGGGAGATGGGAGATGATGTCTCGAAAAAAAAAAAAAGAAGAAAGAAAAAGAAACCCCTTTTCATATCCAGACCAGGTACAAACATTTATCCAGTTTAACACAGGTTGAGTAGCTTGTAAACGTAAGGACGTTGTTGAAAACTAAGTTGTACACCGTGTGTTTGCGTGTGTCCGTGTGTGTGTGTGTGTGTGTGTGTGTGCATGCGTGCGCGCGCATGTGTGTGTGTGTGTGTGTGAGAGAGAGAGAGAGAGAGAGAGAGAGAGAGAGAGAGAGAGTGGTTGGGAGGTAGATGTGAGGGTGGGGTGGAGGTGGGAGCCATATAATATCTGATTTCTGTCAGTTTCCTGATGACGGGATTCAACTTTACTATCATTCGTCTCATGAATGACACAGTAACACTTTGAAATGGACCACAAACACAACTATGACACATGCTGACACGACGTAAAACACCGACCAAGCCACGCCACCCAAATGCAATATTAAAAACTACATGAATTGCCTTGAACTGTTGGCGTTTTGCACGTACACTGAAGTGTCTTTTTTTTTTGTCTTTTTTTTTGTTTGTTTGTTTATTTGTTTGTTTTCGAGATTCATCGCTCACTAATGTTTCAAATAATGGTAATCCTTACTGCGTACTGATTTGGAAAAAAAAAAGAGAAATAAGTCGTAAACCATTTTAGAAAGCAAAATTAAATGATCGTTCTCATAATTCTCACAGCACCAAATGTTCACTCATCAACGTGTTTCTAAAGGAGGAGGAAGACGTATGTGGGGGCTGAAAACGGGAGATAAAAAAAATGCAAACTATAGTATGGGATTTCTCATGAACTAGCAACCTCTGAGATAAAATAACATGTCGCCGGAAAGAAGCTGAATAATTCGCTGCGCTTCTCGCCGTCAACAGACTACCTTCTTTCGGAAGTGCTAGTTCATGAGAAAGCGGAACAGGGGAAAACCTTCAACTGAAGGGCCGGGTTGCTCATATCAGAGGGAGGGCGAAGGGAGCGTGAAGATATGTAGAAAATCGTGCCCCCAAAATGCGTTTTTGCCAAACGAGAGAGAGAGAGAGAGAGAGAGAGAGAGAGAGAGAGAGAGAGAGAGAGAGAGAGAGAGAGAGAGAGAGAGAGAGAGAGATGCCAAAGAAATCCCGCAAAACCGCTAAGAATCTGGCTTTCTTACTTTGCATTTCCACCAGAAACTTCAAACCCCACTCACATCAATTCTAACTCATGATATGACGTTGCGTGTTAACAGTCAGAACATTCCAGATGCATTTCTGTGGAACTCATCTTCCAGAAGGACTGCATGAGGTTTACTTAGTAGTTGGACAAGCAAAGCAAGCACGCGACGTCAGCACAGCTCTCTAAGCAAGCAACAGATAGGTAAAGGCATAATACCCCCCGCCCGGCCCGGCCTGTAAGGGTATCCCCCCCGTCTGACCATGCCTGCGTGTCTGTCTGTCTGTCTGTCTGTGTGTATGGGGCATCTCCGCGCGCCGGAGAGGGAGGAACAGGTGGGCGGTGCACTGCAACAGGCGGAGAAGAAAAAAAAAAAAAAAGAAAGAAAGAAATATACAATTATGTCAAATGCGTATTTCTAAGCATTCACTTTGTGGAGGAGGGGGGGAGGGGGGGGGGGGGGGGGACTGCGGTTGGATAGACATATGAGAGCTGAAGGAGTAAGACATTCAGGAGTTTGTAGGTACGGAGTGTCTTTGCGAACATGCCGCCCCCCCCCCCCCCCCCCCTCCTCGAGCCGAAGGCTATTCATACGTAAATACCATTGCCTAGTTATAAGGAATGCCACACAATCATCATGATAGTTCAACGGTCCAGTTATAAGGAATGCCACAAAATCATCATGATGGTTCAACGGTCCAGTTATCCAGTTCTGAGGCGAGTAGCGAAGGATGGGAATATACCGGTAGAAGGCGGGCATTTCAGTCTCGGTCACTCTACCTCAGACAAAGTCCCAGGAAGGTTGCCCAGGTGGACATTCCGGTCCCTTTCAGAGAGAGAGACAGAGACAGATACAAAGAGACCGACAGACAGAGAAACGGACAGACGGTGGCAGGCAGGCAGTAGACAGCTAGACGGACAGATGGGTGGACGGACAGAGAGAGAGAGAGAGAGAGAGAGGAGAGAGAGAGAGAGAGAGAGAGAGGAGAGAGAGAGAGAGAGAGAGAGAGAGAGAGAGAGAGACAGGAGAGGGCAAGAGAGAGAGAGAGAGAGAGAGAGGAGAGAGAGAGAGAGAAACTGAGAGAGGAGAGAGGATCCAACTAGGTTCAGTCGATCAGTCAGAGACCACCCTCTCGAGAAAGAGAAAAGAAAAGTTTGAGGGGGGAGGAAAAAACACAAGCAAGGCAAGCAAAAAACATTGGGTCACGTGTTGTTTGAGACAGGAAAAAACACAAGCAAGGCAAAGTGATTGGGCACGTTTGGGGGGGCAGTGTGTGACCTTTGCGCCTGACGCGCTTTCTGTCCGTCTTGGAGCTGATATCAACAGCTGCCTGCACATTCACTGGACTTTATAGAACTCACCGTCAGCTAACTGCCTGATTTACAACACTGGGCGAAAGAGACCGACGACGGTTGTGAGAGCATGGAGATTAGCGTAGGAGGATGGGGTTAGAGGGTCGCAGCAGGTGGAGAGATGACAGGGTGGGGGGGGGGGGGGGGGGGGGGGGGGGGGGGGGGGGGGGCAAGACCAGGTCTATTCAAATGGATCACCAGGTTAAAAAACGGCCTTTGAGTTTTTGGCGAAATCGGCTGCCTTAACAGCGAGGAAAAAGTCTTTCTGAAGGAGCAACATGTTTTTTTTTCTTCAGGGACGACATTTGCAGGGTTTTTTTTTTTGCAAGAAACAGAACTTGCTATTTTCCCAAGGTTTCTTTTCATGTCAACATTTTCTGTCAAGACGTACCTAAAGTCAAAAAAAAAAGTATAGCCGGACGATCGTGACCACACACACGTTTCGTACAGATTTAAAAACATTTTATTTTCCTGGTTTGACATTTGAGATAAGATTGTCAGTCTCAAAGCAACAACAAGTGTGTGGAATCACGAAGCAGAGCTGCGCATGAATACGTCATAACCGATCATGGATATAATTTTTTTTTTTTAATTGAAGCAGCTGTACAGCACTGTAGTCGAGTCAGTTGTCAACTTCAATGATGTATGTCAGTTTTATTCACGCCAGTTTTTTTTTTTTTTTTTTTAAGCCAAAGATTGCCTGCAAAACTTATCAGCGTTCTTTACCAACAACAGCAGCAACAGAACAAACACAACAACAGCAGGAAGGAAATACCGGGGAACGGGCGAGGGGGTAGTAGTAGGGATAGGGAAGGGGTGGGGACAAAATCGTGACTATTTTCCTGTGCTACAAAGATCACTCTGATCGTCACTAAGAAGACTCCCATCAGTTTTCCACTTTTCGCTGAAAAGGACTAAACATAAACTCTTTGGGAAAGTAAACACTGAACATCAATCAGGGTTAGCCTATATCACACACACACACACACACACACACACACACACACACACACACACACACTAATGGATCGATGGATGGGGAGCACATATCTATGCCCTACACTGGAGGAAAGCTGTGCAGAGAAAGACAAATGCTGACCAAAACTGAATTCCTCTGAGACGTTCGGAGCACAGTGAAAAAATGAACCCCATGGAAGAGAAACTAATCTTCCTCGTTTGTTCTCTGAAGTTGTTTATTGCGAATCATAAAAGGAAAAGAGCTCGTCTTTCGTTGAATGTCATTTTTTTACGCTGGATGGCAACAAAACTGTCACAGAGGAGTCATCGTATGGCTGTTGCATGTATTTGAAAATAAAATCTTTTAGCTTCCACGTTTTCGACTGTTTGGCATATCACCTGCCCCGTCCATCCATCATGGCGTTTCTGGCAGCAGTTGTTTGTTATTCCAGCACGGTGCCGCTGGACGAATGTCCTCTCAGCTGAACACATCTGGAGATATGACCATGCATCATACTTTTCACCACCACCGTCCTTCCTAACTGCCCCGGTGGGAGGAAGACAGGAGGAAAATGTGTGTGTGTGTGTGTGTGTGTGTGTGCGTGTGCGTGTGTGTGTGTGTGTGCGCGCGCGTGTGTGTGTGTGTGTGTGTGTGTGTGTGTGTGTGTGTGTGTGTGAGTGTGAGTGTTTGTGAATGCATGATTATGTGTGTGTGTGTGTGTGTGTGTGTGTGTGTGTGTGTGTGTGTGTGTGTGTGTGTGTGTGTGTGTGTGTGTGTGTGCGTGCGTGCGTGTGTGTGTGTGTGTGAGAGAGAGAGGGGGAGAGAGAGAGAGAGAGAGAGAGAGAGAGAGAGAGAGAGAGAGAGAGAGAGAGAGAGAGAGAGGAGGAGGAGGAGGAGGAGGGAGGAAGGCAGACAAGAATCGTTTATGTAGGCAGGATATAAGGATAAAGTGCACTCTCTGGAAAGACAGCAAAGTGAAGAAGAAAAAAAAAAAACTACCAGGGCTGGCCGTATCCACAGAAAGCAATGAAGGATGGATAGGGAGTGAAACCTGATACGGAACTTGGAGGGAAATCCGGAAGAGGAAGACGATTTCTACCGCAGAGCTTATGACTCGCAAATTACCCCCACAACATTCTGCCAGGAGTTTCCTATGAACCGAAAAATCGTATGACGACGAGTATCTCTCAAGAAAGGTTGACTGAGCGTGAATATTTGGAGATGAACACTGCAGGCAAGTTAGAAGAAATGATCTTGACGGCGGATTCGCTCTGGACATTTAAAAAAGAGGCGAACTTTTATTTCGTGTGTTTACAAGGAAACAAATATTTTTGTAATCATGATTATTACTACTATTATTATTATTGTTATTATCATCATTATCATTATGATGATGATGATAATTATCACAATCATATCATTGTTACTGTTATTACTATTATCATTATTATTATTATCGTCATCATTATCATTACAATGATCATCATTATTATTATCTATGTTTCCAAAGAATTCCTATCAATATTATTTAGAATACTTATAAAACGCCCATCCTCAGCTAAAAACCAAGCTTCAAGCGCTTTACGATCCACTCTCTAGCTGTCTACCTGGGTTGAGCCGACAGGAGAGCTGCCTGCCAGCACTTCATTTACTCGTTTCCCGCGCCATTCGGTCAATATCATTTATTCTTTTTTTTTTCTTTCATTCTTTCGCAAGGCGCATGCTGCGAGTAACGCGTCGTCCATACTTACAGCCAAATTGGCCTTCACTTCAAAAAGTTGAAGATGGAATTTTACGCGTATGCGAGGTATTATGCGGGCATTCACGCACGGAACATCGGTTTATAGTCTCATTTGAAGGAGCTGTCTTGAGCTAATCTGAACACGTGCAGATTTTCATCAACGATGGGTCCTTTGAAATGAATAAGGAAATTCTATACCAAGGTTAAAAAAAGCCAAATAAAATGTGTTTTATTTCACAGGATTTGGATTGGAGGTGTCTTGTTACGTGTCACCTGAACAAACTGTTTTAGAAACTCCAACCAAATGATAGGAAGATATGCAGAGACAAATCAAAAGAAAACCAAAAGTTCCCGAACTGAATTTTCCTTTTCACATATTCAAACGTAGACCAAAATAAGCGTAGTACTCGTTCGCGTTCAGTTTCAAACCCACTCTGACCAAATAGGTGAAGAAGGCATCTTCCTGTAACTTTACCATCTTGCTTTTGGCACCACATTCTTGGACGTGTCTGTTCATTATAGGATCTTCCATCGACTTTGGCGCCACTGGCAACAGCTGCTCCAAAACAGGGTACGAAAAATGCTCATTTTTTGTTTTTATTTCAGTCTTATCTTTTGAAACCCTTCAATAGCGTCCTTCGCTCACCCGCCAATGCGCCTCCCCACCTCCTAGCCCTCCCACTCTCCCTTTTCCAATTCAACCACTTCCAAAATGTCTGGTCCCACCACCAGCGGTGCCAGATTACCTGACCCCACGTGAAATTTGGCACATCGCTTTCCTCTGCGCTTTTTTTTATCGTAATTCCCAGCGAGAAAGTGCAACAGGACAAGAGTTGCTCGCATGGACAGTCCAGATATCGGCAAACACGAACAAACTAAGATGTGTGGGAAAAGGAAAAAAAAAGGAACAACAATATGGGTTGATTTTATTCCTGCATTTGACTGATCAATGCACAGTGTAAGTTATGTCGTCTAGGTAGTGTGGCTGAAATGCGGAGCAAAACAAACTTTCCGTTTTATCAATTTCCTCTTATTATGAACACTCAAAAAGAGTTTAGAGTTTTTGCAAGTGATTAGTTCTACGCTGACTGAGACCAAAACATGTTATAGTTGTGATTTTGGTAGAGTTCTACCATTTTGCTCTCAGAACTTAAAAGTTATTATTCATGAAAAGAACAAACTTACTGTCCATGTTCCAAAACGCCTTAGTAAATGAGTTTTTTTTTTTTACGACAAGTAACTCTGTTCATGACACGTGTCACCCTTGCACAGCTAACGTTAACAACTCACTCGACCATTTCAGCAATTTTAACGATATCTGAAGCGTACAGATGCAGTCACATTAGCATTACATACAGTAAAAATCGTTGCAGTTCTTGTTGAGGACAGTATACATTCTGTGAGTTATTAGCTTCCCCTCGGTGTCTTCCATCCATTTTAGCGCCCCCCCGACAACAGGTGCTCGTGTTTCAACCAGAGTACAGCGTGAAAAGTGTCCGTCGGCTGAATGGATGTGAAGATCTGACACTGGTTCACTCGATTTACGCATCCGCCTTAACTGCCTCAAGACAAAACAGCAGCCTTTTAAGCGGACCATCTGGATGAAAAGATAAGATGTCTAAGGGAAAAAAAAACGTAGTGAGAAGAAAAAAGACCGGAATTTGGCCAACTCCACACCAGTCGATGAGGGTCAAAAGCTGATTATCGCAGGGAAGGTACGTTAAGAACAGTGGGACAGGTTTATCTATGTGGATTTCCACCAACACACCCTGTGTTATTAAAGAAAACTAAAGACAGGCACGTCTCGAAACAAGGTAAAAAAAATAATGAAAGAGAGAAACCTGGAGACTGCTCATCTATTCTGTTCACAACAAGAAGTTCAAGTTTTGCTTTCATTTGAATATTCTCTGTGTTTCTGAAAAATCATACGAACGAGTTACAGACAGCTCTCAAAACACAGGGATTACTCAACTATGCTGTTGAAAAAAAAGAGACAAATTTTGTTTTTTCTTTATATATTCTCCGTGTTTCTGAAAATCATAGGAAAAGGTTGCATTACGGTTAATTTGAAAACATTTAACCGACTCCAAGATGGGGCACAGGAGGATGAAATATAGCTGGCAAGTTCTCAACTATCTGACTCCATCTCTTTGGTGGTGGGCCTGCTTTTAACAATTTGTATAATTAGAAGTGTCAGCAATTCTGTGAAGATGAGAAGAATGCACGATGACTGGTTTCATTTGAAAAGTCAAGCCAGGGACACGTTTTCAAAGAGAATGTGGACTTGAAAGTGTCGTATACTTTCTTTCAACTTCAACAGTCAAATGTAAATTCACAATGAAAAAGGACATGGATGGAGTAAACAATAAAAGAGCATTAAAACTAAAAGACGACACTGAAATTGTAAAAAAAAAAAGGCTTTGCTGGAGAAATTCTAACACAGCAGTCACTCAATGACAATATGTGTCTCAAAATACATTAGGAAATAAAGACGATGTTACCGAAATGAAAAGGGCAAAGGGATACACGGGACATGTTTAGCAAATCTATCATCTGAAAAAACTACAGATAATGACTTTGAGAGGGAAGACAGGGACACATTTTGTAACTCTGTTACATCACTTTTTTCTGTGATAGGATAACATTCTTCGCTCATCATCACCATTTGCAATCTCTCTCGGGCCCACCGTCTATAGCTATTACCTTTAGGCTACCCAGGGAATAGTGACTGTCGGCCAGTCCAGCCTCACAATCAGACACGGCCACCTCCTTTGTAAGCCTTCTCCCTACAGAGACAAACGGAGCATGCGCAGGCGCGCATACACACGCACGCACGCACACACACACACACACACACACACACACACACACACACAGAGAGAGAGAGAGAGAGAGAGAGAGAGAGAGAGAGAGAGAGAGAGAGAGAGAGCAGGGATAGGATGAATGGGTGGTATGTATGTCGAAGAGTGAAGGAGGATGGGTTGAGGGGTAGGTGGATGAAAAGAAATGTGAGCGAGGGGAGCGGACAGTGACAAGATACGCATTGGATGTTGAGTTAAATTCGATTTCCTGCTGTAAGAGCCAGTCGATCGCAAAGATTGTCACGGGTTTGAAGCCTGCAAGCATTAAGACGAGTGTTTCGGGAAGCAGATGAAGAAGCAATGGCGTGGGGTGGGGTGGGGGGGTGGGGTCTGAAAACAAGAAAAACAAAGTTGATCAAATTGATGGCCTTTCCACACGAAAAGATAATCAATGTGGATCCGAAATTGACCCAGTGGCAGCTAAAACAACGACAAAAAACCGAAAAACCGCTAGAATGAACCTAGACTGGGTCATAGTATGATGGATTTCCACTGCAAAATCTGAAGCATATAAAGATGATTACAGATGGACGGTTTGTTTTGTTTTGTTTTGTTTTATTTGCTTTTCACAACTTTGCTCAAAGACACTTGGTGATAATTGTCTTAGACATTGTTCTCAGAGCTAAGAGAAATCAGAACGAAGATCATGTTCCTTTTCGTCTTTCTTCTTCTTCTTCTTTTAACAATTATCATTATTAATTTCGTTTTGTAATAATTTAAGGTGGATTTATTTTAAATCAGGAAAGGCAATAATACATATTACCTGAATCATATGAAGAAAAGGCAGAGGGATTGCTTCGATGCTTTGGTACACTGTTTTGGTCAGTTCCAAATGGCTTTCTCTGTTGTTGTTTTTTTTTCATTACTTTTAAATCTATGCTCTCCATAATCGAGAAAGAAAAGTCTGTTCGTTTGTTTTCATTTCCCAGCTTAAAAACATGTTCCTTCATTCTTGCTTTGTGTCAAGTAAAATTTTCATCGATGCTCCATTGACAGACATTCACGAACTTTTGTCTATGTCTTTTCCTATGCACGGAAAAAACTTCTTTAGTACTGTTCTATTTCAATAAAACTCCATGACTTGCTTGTTTTTCTTCTAGGTTAGCTTCTGTTGAACGGAACCTTTGCCTACAGTTTTAATATTCTGCTTTACGGAGCACGTTTCTGCCAGCTTCTCTCTTTCAAGGGCAGACAATCGCAATGACGATCTAAAACAACCAAACAAACAAAAACCGATGATGAAATTTGAATAACTGAACATTTAATAACCGTCAGACGTTATTCATGCAGTTAATATCGATTTCCGAACACTGTAGTTTCTGATTAAACCCAAGGTAATACATTGCAACGAATTTGTCTTGGGATTCGAGGGATGGGATATTGTTTGCTCAAATCGCATCTGTTGCAACACAATTAACACTTCCTCTTGTTCTGCTGTTATGTTTCTATGCTTTTGTAGTAATAAGACAAGGGGTAGTTGTATTTCTTTTTAAATGAGAGACAATGAAAGAGAGAGAGAGAGAGAGAGGAGAGAGAGAGAGAGAGAGAGAGAGAGAGAGAGAGAGAGAGAGAGAGAGAGAGAGAGAGAGAGAGAGAGAGTACCCAAGCAGTTTACAAAGCAGTTTACGTCATTCAGTCACAAAAAAAAAATATGTTTAAGTCGGACAGTCACAAAGAAGACAGAGCGAGAACACTGGTTACGTCTTGTCCCTCACGATGCGACAGTTGCTAGTAGTCCGGTTTGCACCTCACCTGCCCATTCTGTCCACCCTCCATGCCACTATCTACAGCTGCTTTGCAAATCCACCAGAAAAGGAAGAACGCCCCATCAGCTAAGCTCCTGGAAGCGAGACTCTGCATCACTGATAGGGGGTGGGGGGGGGGGGGGGGGGGGGAGGGGGGGAGACCGCTGAAGATTATGGGAGGATAGAGGTGTGGCTGGAGTGGGGTATGGTTGGGGGATGGCAGCGAATGAAGAGATGAGAGAGAAGCAAGACAAGGGCCGTACAAATGGACAATCAGAATAAAAACGGCTTTGGACTGTTCAACGAAATTGGTTGCCTTACAGCGAGAAAACAGGCTTTCTGCCGGAGGAACGTGACCTTTTCAGGGACGATTTTTATAGCCTTTTAATAGCAATTTCTTCCAAGCTTTGTTCACTTTTTTTCAATTATCTGTGACAAGGAATCAAGGGGGTGGGGGGGTGGGGGTTAAAATCGTTAGATAATAGCTGAGGAAATGTATTTACACAAAACTTTTGTATGAACTACAGGCCTTTTTTTAGGTCTAATATTTACGATTGTCAGTCAGGAAGTAAGAAAAAAAGTGTTTCAAATCATGGAGCAGAGCTGAGCAGGGGTATTGCATCATATAGCATGAATATGATCATTTTTATCAATGAGGCAGCTTTGAAAACACTTTAGTTCAGTCAGTTCGCAACAGATGCGATTTGAGCAAACATATCTCAGTTTCAATTACACCGGTTTTCGTAGCTTCAGCTTGCGTGCAACAATGTTCGGCGTTCTTTACCTACAACAACACAAACAACAGCTAAAAAAACAACAAAAAATGTGGTGGGGGGGGTGGGATACAATATAGTAGCTCTATTTTCTTCCGCTTAAAAGATCACTGTGGTCGTGTCTGTAATGACTTTAGCCAGTTTTCATTTTATCGCTGAAAAGGACCAAAGATGAGCTGTTTGAAAAAAGTAAACGCTAAGCGTTGATCGAAGTCAGCCTAAACCACACACACACAAAGTGACGGATGGATGGGAAGCAGACACCGGCGCCATTCTCTGGAGGACAGGCTCTGCAGAGAAGGGACCGATTCTCACCAAAACGGAGTTCCTCCGAAACGTTCTCAGCACAGAGAGGCTTACCTTCCTAACTTATTCGTAGAAGCTGTCTATTGCGAATTATAAAACGCAAAAAAAGAGTGCGCCTCTTGTTGGTCATCACTTTTCAAGCTGACGGCAACGAAACTGATCATGGAGAAATCATGGTATAGCCATCACATATTATACTGAACACAAATCTTTTAGGTCTCCACTTTTAAAATGTATGGCGCATTATCTGTCCCGCCCATCCATTCTGGCGCTTCTGACACAGAGCTGTTTGTTATTCCAGCGCAGCACCGCATGAAATATGTCCTCTCAGCTGAACCTTTTATGACAATGCATCATTCTTCTCACACTTTCCCCCTAACCACCTTGATGGGAGGAAAGCGGGAGGAAGAGTACGCGCGTGGAGGTGGGGGGGGGGGGGGGGGGGGGGGAGGAAGCCGGATAGGAATCGTTCAAGAGGACATTCAGAATATAAGGATAAAGTGTGCTCTCTGGAAAGACAGTAGGGGAAAAAAACCCCCACCGACCGGGGTTGGCAGCATCAACAGAAAGAATGATGGATGGGCGGGAAGCGGATGCTGATACGGGACTGGGGAGGTAATTCGGTGTCCCACCGAGACAGCTTACCGCGCAGCACTCTGCCAGGAATTTCTACAAACAAGTGTGTGTGTGTGTGTGTGTGTGTGTGTGTGTGTGTGTGTGTGTGTGTGTGTGTGTGTATATATATATATACATATGCATACATACATATACATATATATATATATATATATATATATATAAACACATTATTATTATTAGAGAGTATTTGTACATCTCAAGAATATTATTGTATATTATGTGCATATACATCTCAAGAAGAGGTAACTAACATGACACATTTGGAGGTAAACACTGCAGGAAAATGTGGAGAAATGATGATCTTGTTGATGGATTCAGTCTGAAGATAAATAGGAGCCTAGGTTCATGTCGTGTGCTTACAATGGAACAAACATTAAACTAATCCGGGCATGTGCACATTTTCAGCCACGATAGCCTCTTTAGAATGGAGAAGGAATTTCTATAGCAAAGTAAACCCATAACGAATTTCTTCACCAAAGTAAAACGAACATACTAATAGATGAGTGGGTAGGCAGAGACAAAAACAAAACAAAACGAAAAAAAAAAAAAGGTTTTCAGAACTGAATTCCTTTTTTACATACTCGAATTGAAACAGAAATTAGCATAATTCTTCGTTCGTGATCAGTTTCAAAGTCACAAAGAGTAACTAAGTGAAACAGGCATTTGTGTATAAGTTTATCACCTAACTTTGGTACCACATTCCTTGACGTGTCTACACATCATGCATCTTCCTTCGATGTTGTCACCACCAGCAACAGCTTCTGTTTACTTCACTAGAGGAAGGCATGAAAAATGCCCAAAAATATCTTTTAATTCCTGTGTCATCTTTTGTGACTCCTCAATGGCACACCGCTCCCTCGCTGCTCATCCGCCAACAACCCCCCCCCCCCCCCCCCCAGTCCCGCTCCCCCTCTGTTTATAAAGTCATTTCCGGAATGGCGAGTCGCACTGCCAGCGATGCCAGATTAAACCCCCCCCCCCCCCCCCCCCCCCTCCCTTTTTTTCTTTTTTTTTTTTCTTTTTCTCTAATATCCAGAGGAAAAGCGCCACAGGACAGCAGCCACTTGGATGAACAGTCTTGATGTTTGCAAACACGAACAAAATAGGATGTTTGGGGAAAAAAAAGAGAAAAAAGATCCCAGTTGATCTTATTCCTTCACGTGACTAATCAATGCATGGTGGAAAGTCATACCATGCAGGTAGCATGGGTGCATAGTGGAGCGAAATGAATTTTCCATTTCATCATTTTCCTCCCACTGTGATCACAGAACAGAGTGCAAAGTTTAGCTAGTGATTAAATGTACGCTTACAGAATCAAAATATTGATTTCATAGTCGTTGGTAGTATTTCAGAACTTAAGGTTGCTGTTTCAGAAAAGAAAAAGGAAATTTTACATTGATCTGAACATCACTTGCATTCCAATACGTCACAGAAAATACATTTTCCTACAGGTGACTGAATTCACGCCAGTCATAACTGACGCAGCATACCCATGCAAAGCTGATTTCAACAACTCAGTTGACCAATTCAGCAGTTTTAAGGATGTCTTTGGTGCATGGACGCGGGCAGGCTAGTGTTTTAGTAAAATCGTTGCAGTTCTTGTTGAGGACAGTATACATTCTGTGAGTTATTAGCTTCCCCTCGGTGTCTTCCATCCATTTTAGCGCCCCTGACAACAGGTGCTCGTGTTTCCACCAGAGCGCAGCGTGAAAAAGTGTCCGTCGGCTGAATGGATGTGAAGATCTGACACTGGTTCACTCGATTTACGCATCCGCCTTAACTGCCTCAAAGACAAAACAGCAGCCGTTTAAAGCGGACGATCTGGATGAAAAGGACAAAATGCCCGCTGGGAAAACGTGGGGTGACCGAAGGAAAAAAAGACCGGGCTTTGGCCAAATCCTCACCAATCGATGCAGATCAACAGCTAATGATTGTAAGGAACGAATGCTAGGAACAGCAGATCATCCCTTAATCCACATGGATTTTCACTTCGTACCCTCTGTTAACAAAGAAAACCAGACGCAGGCATTTCTAAAAACAAATTTCGAAAGATACATTAATGAAAGAGCAACACGTGAGGATTGCGTATCTATGCTGTTCACAAAAAGAAACTCAAGTTTGGTTTGGTTTAAATATTCTCAGTGTTTTAAGTGGTTTCAACTGTCTCCAAGGTTTCTTTTTCTTTATTGTTAAGCTAAGCGTAACTGCGTTTGAAGAGTTCAGCATCTTGCAACTGAGCGTAATTAGAAGCCAACAAATGATATAAACTCGGACAAATACTACATTCTGCTGTCTGTCTGTCTGTCTATCTGTCTGTCTGTCTGTCTGTCTGTCTGTCTGTCTCTCTCTCTCTCTCTCTCTCGACCTCTCTCTCTCAAAGACGACCAGTATATCAAAGAGCTTTGAACAGACTAGGACACAGAAGGATGAACTATAGTTGGTAAATCCTCAACATATTAAACCCCATCTCTTTGGCAGCAGACTTGCATTTAACAATTTCTTTTGAAATAAGCTTAAGCGATTCCGTGAAGGATGAAATACACGAAGACTAGTTTTATGCGGAAAATGAAACCATGCTTTCAAGAAGGAATGTGAAATTTAAGAAACCTATAAGTTTCTGAAAATCTTCAGCAGTCAAATACAAACATACAACGTGTAGGAAGAGAGTCAAGAAAACAAACAGAAAACATCAAAACAAGAAAACATGATTGAACTATGAAAAACAGAGGGGAAAAAAAAACGTTTTGCCAGAGAAATCTTGACAAAACAGGAACTCAACGTCGATATTTGTCCGAAAACGTTTCAGCAAATAAAAATGATGATGCCAGACACAAAGAGAGAAGGGACATGTCAGTAAATTTACTATCTCAAAACGAATAACGATAGTGAGGGAAAAGACAGCACAAGCACAGGGATACATTTTGTAACTTTGTTACATCTCTGTTTTTCTGTGATAGGATAGTGTTGCTCGCTCGCCATCACCTTTTGCCTTCTCTCGGGTCCACAGTTATTAGCTATTCCCTTTGAGTTGCCCTGGGAATAGTGGCTATTGGCTGGTCCAGTCTCACAATCAGGCACAGCCGCCTTCTTTGTAAGCCTTCTCCCTCCCGAGACAATGGGAGAAACAAAGACAGACAGACACATACACACACATATACACACATACACGCGGGCGCGCGCGCGCGCACACACACACGCACACGCATACGCACGCGCACACACACAACACACACACACACACACACACACACACACACACACACACACAGGGTGAATATGGAGATAGGCGGCATGGGAGGGTCAAAGTGTGAGAAGCATTAGGATAAAGACAGAGGTGGGTGGTTGAAAATTCGATGAAAGGGGGTGGGGGGGGGGGGGTGGGGGGGGGGGAAGGAGTGGACAGTGTCAAAATACGCACTGAACGTCGGCCTAATTCCATTTCCTGCTTTAAGGGAGCCGATCGCAAAGGCCTTTACTGGTTTGAAGCGTGTAAGCATCAAAAACAGCACTTCGGGGAGTACATGAAAGAAGGGCTAGGCTGGGGCGGTTTGGTGGAAGCAGCACAAAAACGTTGATCAAAATAAGGGCCTTTCCGCACGAAGAGATCATCAACGTGGATCTGAAACTGACCCAGTGGCAGCAAAAAACAAAACAAAATAAAACCGAAACGAAAAACCCCTCAAACGAACTAACACTAGGCCACAGTATGATGGATATCTACTGCCAAACCTGAAGCATATAAAATTGATTAAAAGAGGGATTTTTTTTGTTTTCATACTTTGCTCAAAGAAAGACACTTTTTGATGAATATCTAAAGTATGATTCTCAGAGAGCCAGGGGAATTAGGACGGAGTCGTCGATATTCTCTTTCGTGGTCTTGCTTCTTTCTATTCCTTTTTTTTTTTTTTTTCGTATTCTTAAGATAATCAATACTATGTTATTTTCTGGTTGTTTTAATCAATAGAGGCGAGCCTCGTATGTGAACTACTATATATCATTTGAATCATAGAAAGAGAGGCAGAAAGACACGGTCGGTGAGTTGGCACATTGTTATGGTCATTTCCATTTTACATGACTTTACATCAACGTTCCTCAGTCCATGGAAGGATATGCTTGTTTCCATTTTCTACCATTAAAGCATATTCTTCTCTTTATTTATAAAGTAACAGTTTCATTCGTGGTCGATTTACAGTCATGTATGAATTGTTGTCTATCCCTTTTCCTGTACACGGAAAACTTCCTTAGGACTGTTTGTTCAGTTTCATTACATCTCCACGATGTTGCTGATTTGCTCGTCCTTGATGGTGGGGCAGGTTCTGGTGAATGGAACATTTTGGTGAGAGTGTTTGCCTTTATTGGGAATATTCCGATTTGTAGAACACGGTCCCGCCATCTTCTGGGGCTTTAGCGCAGACAATCGTGGTAAGGATTTAAAACAAAAAAAAAAAAAGGGGGGGGGGGGGGGGGGGGACATAAAAATGAACTGGAATCGCTGTACATGAGATAATTATCGATTGTTGTTCAAGTAATTTGATGTTGATCTCGGTCACTGCAGTTTCTGATTAAAGCCGAGGTCAGAATATCTATCGAGTTTGCCCTAGCAGTATTCGAAAGAAGGCACCGTTTTCTTTTTCCTCAAATTACGTCTGCTGCGGCATATCTAACTCGTCACTGAGAAATATGGCGCATGGGGGTGGAGAAGAGTTGGTTTGGCTTCATATTTTTTGTTTTTTCGCATTTTTTGTACAAGTACGCAGCTTGCTTCATTACGTGGTTGAATGTAGAACGTGACACTTTATTCAGATCTAGATATCCTGCGTCCATTTTGGATCGCTCCCACGGGTGTACGTCTAATTTGGTTTCATTTTGAGGCGTCGTCAACAGAAACATTGTGTGTTCGTATAGTTGTATCAAGTGTAATGCTTGAAAATGTTAAGATTTTTTTTTTTTTTTCACTAGGCTTCAAGATCCGTCGGAAACTACTAATATCATTGTAGTGTAATCAGCAAGCATGTTAACAGAACTAGAACCGTTTTCTCACACTCGAAATGAAACAGACAGCACAGTTACTGGCAACAGGCCAAAGAGCATTATTAGAAAACAGACCAAAGAGCATTGTTAGAAAACAGACCAAAAACACCGTTATTTGAAAACAGGCCAAAATATAAATAAGAACAAAAAACAAAGTGTAAAGAAAAAGCAAATAGTACGTACAAAAAAAAAACAAATGAGTCTACTTCAGGCTTACAAACAGTACACAAAAATGCACAAACCGGTACTGCCCACACAGTCGTTAGTGTGAGAACGACAATGGATGAACAATGAAAGGGCAGCGAACACAGTTCCAAAACAGAGGACATGAACTCAGAACTCAGAAAACCTTTATTCGATCACGGATTGAGATTCAAGGCAGAGCCTATTCTTTCAATCTGTTAAGAGAGAGAGAGAGAGAGAGAGAGGGGGGGGGGGGGGGCAGACAGACAGACAGAGACAGAGAGACAGACAGAGGAGAGGATCAGAGAGAATGAAGGGGAAGTAGGTGGAAGAGAGAAGGGCAAGAAGTGAACTGTGTGTGTGTGTGTGTGTGTGTGTGTGTGTGTGTGTGTGTGTGTGTGTGTGAAGGGGGAAGAGCAGCACAGAAGGACAAAGGGAAGGGTTGGGGGAGGGGAGAGGGGAAAAAGAGAGAAAGACGGAGAAAGGGATGAGGGTTGGCATGGAATAGTATATTGTCCCTTTCTCCACCTTGCTCTCCTCCCCTCTACCCTTCTTCCCTTCTTCCATAGCCCTTCAATGCTCCTTTCCCTCCCTCCCGCATGCGTGCGCGCGCACGCACACGCACACGCACACACACACACACACACACACACACACACACGCACGCACGCACGCACGCACGCACAACACACGCACACATGCATCCAGCTCACTCCGTACCCTTCTTCCACCTTCTTTCCTCTTATTCTCACTCCTCCCTTCCCGCCCTCCGTTTTCGCTGTTCTCACTTGTCCTTCATTTTCTATACACTGTGCATCTTTGTCAACTCATTCGTCGAAAGTTGTACTTGTCCGTTTCATATGTACATTGCATCTGCACTACTGTACCCTTTATTTTGTGGGTGTAGTTGTATTTTGGCCCATTATTTATTACCTCAACAATCACGAAGATTACTTTTGACACAATCTACGATCAACGACTACTGCTGAAAGCTTATTGGGCTAGAAAATGTAGAGTATTACACGTGTATATGTCTGATATTTCTGCTATTATGCAGCAGTCATAAACAGCTACATGACGTTAGGATATTAAATTCTGTCCTACTCTGTGTTTGTAGCGTGTGTGTGTGTGTGTGTGTGTGTGTGTGTGTGTGTGTGTGTGTGTTGTGTGTGGAAGAAGCAGGAGTGGGGAAGGTGACGGGTAAGTTGTGTTGTGTTGACGGGGAGGGCAGGATAGGAGTAAGGTTTAAGAAAGGGAAGGTTTGTACAGTGTGAATGCCGGGCAAACGAATCGATTCTGGTAATCATAAAGGCATGGACAAGGCTGCCTGTTCCACTTCAACCCTATACTAATCGATGATTACAATTAACGCAGCTTTAATCACAAATCCCACTGGGCAGAGAGAGAGAGAGAGAGAGAGAGAGAGAGAGAGAGAGAGAGAGAGAGAGAGAGAGAGAGAGAGACAGACAGACAGACAGACAGACAGACAGACAGACAGACAGACAGACAGAGAGACATATAGAAACAGAGACTGACAGACAGACAGACACAAGACAGAGAGGGGAAAAGAAAACTTCGACGAAGACGGCATTTTAAACGTAGAAGCTCTGACTTAATCACTGAACAAAAAAAATCAAATAAAAAACATAAATACAAGAAAGAGCACATTTGTCAAATCGACACGTAAACAGGATAAAAACTTGAAGACAAACTTAGAAGGAAAGTAAGAAAGAAAGCAAAAAAAGAAGGGACAAAAAAGAAAAAAAAGAAAGAAAGAAAGAAAAGAAAGAAAGAAAGAAAGAAAGAAGGACGGATGTTTTGTTGACAAACGTGAGCAAAGCATACGGGCCTCTCCGAACATGATCAAGACATAATTTTTTTTGTTTGTTTTTTTGTTTTTCTTTGTTTGTTTTTTTTGTTTTTAGGGTAGAGGGGTGGAGGCTGGAGGACGCAGAGGTGGGGAGGGTGGGCAGGCGATGGGGTGGGGGGATGGTGGGGTGTTTGTTTCTGATCTTCCACGCCCTGTCACTGGCGTTACTCCCACACATTCTGGTCAGCCCCAAACAGTCATACAGAGACTTCACTCTGTCACAGGCTCAGAGGAAGAAAGCAAAATTGATCTGTTCGGCACGAAGCTACCTACCAGCGGAGACACTGCACTGCCGCCAAGTCACTCAGGCAGTGTTGGTCAAGTCATGTTGTTCAAACCCAAGCTGAGTTCATACAGTAAGTTTTTTTTTTTTTATTAATCAAGACTGTGCTTGTACATAGATATTGATTTTTTGCAAAGTACAGAAATTGATTTTTTAAAAAATCAATATGCGTTGTGCCATCCAAGTAAAACTGCCAGCAAGACATGATGACTTATATAGACCGTTGCGGATGGGGAAGACAGCAGCTTCAGACCGGGTCAGCTGGCGGTCCACCCATCAAGGCCAGCACCTTACAAGCTGAGCAGTAGAGAGAGCCCCAGTGAGAAGAACGGAGGCGCCGCAGACGGCAAAGAACTGCGTCTGCACCCATAGACACTCATGTCCGAGACTTCACAACAAACTGCAACAGGGTCTGCCGCTGAAGGATTGGGCTTTTCAGCCACAATAGGCGTCCCAACTCCACAACTGAGAGAGTGATCCACAGCGCAACACCATTGTCTCTCGAGACAGACCGATGCCATCGCATGGGGGTGGGGGGTGGGAGAGAGTTGAGGGGAAGACACGTCTCTCTCAAGATCTTGGCAATGATCAAAAGGCACAGCTTTCTAAGCTGTCGGAGTTTTCATTAGAGGGAAATAGCGTCGAATATCCCGATTAGAACGCACGTCAAAGAAGACAATCATAATCAAGACTTTTTGCTTTCTAATTAATGCTGAACATTTTCAAATCAGAACTCACGTGGATCACGTGAAGGAAGTTTCAGGAGAGATTTATTTTGTCTCTTTCTAGTTCATGCTGAACATTTACGAACACAACTCACGTGGACAAGAATGCAATAATGACGTTCTGTTTCTTTCCAATTAACGCGGAACATTTTCCGATTAGACTCACATGGATCACTAAGGACGTTTTCAGGAGAGATACATGGATCACTGAGGACGTTTTTCTATTTTTCTTTCCAGTTAATGCTGATCATTTCGGAACACAGCTCATGAGGATAAGAATATGATATGGACAGATTTTTTCCCCTTCCAATTAACGCTAAATATTTCGAAATTAGAACACACGTGGAACACTAAGAAAGTAATCAGGATAGTTTTTCCCCCTCTTTCCCCCCCATCGCTGAACATTTTCAAATCAGAACAGAAACAGACCACTGAGGAAGTAATCATGATTTTTTTCCCCCTTTCCAATCAATGCTGAACATTTTCAAATTAGAATACAGATGGATCACCAAGGAAGTAATCAGACCAGATCTTTGGTGGTATTCTCGAGAGACAATGGTGTTACGCCGTGAATTCGTCAGTTAGTTGCAGAGTTGCAGCGCCAGCTGTGGCTGAAGAGACCACGCCTTGAGTGGCAGACTCTGTTGCAGTTGCTGCAGGTGAAGTCTTGGTCACGAGCGTCTGTTGGCGCCGACGCAATTCTTAGCCGTCTGCGGCGCCTCTGTTCTTCCCACTGGGCCTCTCTCCTCTGCTCTGTTCGTTTGATGCCGGCCTTTATGATGGACCGCCAGCTGACCCGGTCTGAATTTGCTGCCTCCAGGTCTGTGGGTCGAGGCTGCCTTGCCCTCAGATCACGCTTACATACATCTTTAAAGCGTAGGACGGGCACACTACCGTACGCTCT
>JADBJO010000823.1:285000-287500 GCA_016801955.1 Conus betulinus | reverse complement strand
AGCTGGTATAACGAAGGCAGCTCCTACTTTTCTGTTCCCAAGTATAGACCCATCTGTATAAATCTTAAAATGTTCATAATACTTGTTATCAATATGGGAGCTGACGGAACTTTTCAGAATATTAGGTGAATCATTTTTGGATAAGTTTGTGTGATCTATGTCAAGCTCCAGATTGTGTGTGTGTGTGTGTGTGTGTGTGTGTGTGTGTGTGTGTGTGTGTGTGTGTGTGTGTGTGTGTGTGTGTGTGTGTGTGTGTGTGTGTACATGGAAAATAAGCGTTGTCTGTTGAAATAAAGCAACACAGATAACAGAGCTACTCTGCGAACATATTCACAGCAGCTAGATAACAGAATAACGAAACTATCGAGATCTACCGCGCAGATAAATCTAGACTCTAGCGAAGATGCGCGCCATTGTGCTAACTATCCAACCTCAGATTAAGTTAGATCAAATTAGTCCTTAATAAAGCTCCGTGCCATGGTGCTGTTTGTTCACTCCCAGATTATGGCGGGTATAACTAGACCTACTGAAGGTACACGCCACTGTGCTAACTATTCACCCCAAGTTTCAAAATGGAGCGACTGATATGGGAGAACGAAGCAAACTTGAGAAAGAGAGGGGTTTAGTTACCGCCAAGGACATTTGTTTTTATTCACCCCAAATTAAAGCAGATAAAAACTGACTCTGTTGAAACACACGCCGTTGTGCTAACTATTCACCCCAAGACTAAGGCAGATAAAAATAAACAGGCTCTAGTGGAGGCCTACAGGCCATTGTGGTAGCTATCCACCCCAGATTAAGGCAGATAAAAAAACTGACTCTGTTGAAACACAAGCCGTTGTGCTAACTATTCACCCCAAGACTAAGGCAGATAAAAATAAACAGGCTCTAGTGGAGGCCTACAGGCCATTGTGGTAGCTATCCGCCCCAGAATAAGGCAGATAAAAAAACTGACTCTGTTGAAACACACGCCGTTGTGCTAACTATCCACCCCAAGACTAAGGCAGATAAAAATAAACAGGCTCTAGTGAAGGCCTACAGGCCATTGTGGTAGCTATCCACCCCAGATTAAGGCAGATAAAAACTGACTGTTGAAACACACGCCGTTGTGCTAACTATTCACCCCAAGACTAAGGCAGATAAAAAATAAACAGGCTCTGGTGGAGGCCTTCAGGCCATTGTGGTAACTATCCACCACAGATTAAGGCAGATAAAAACTGACTCTGTTGAAACACACGCCGTTGTGCTAACTATTCACCCCAAGACTAAGGCAGATAAAAATAAACAGGCTCTAGTGGAGGCCTACAGGCCATTGTGGTAGCTATCCACCCCAGATTAAGGCAGATAAAAACTGACTCTGTTGAAACACACGCCGTTGTGCTAACTATTCACCCCAAGACTAAGGCAGATAAAAATAAAGAGGTTCTGGTGGAGGCCTACAGGCCATTGTGATAGCTATCCACCCCAGATTAAGGCAGATAAAAACAGGCTCTGGAGGAGGCTGCACGCCACTGTGATAGCTATCCACCCCAGAGTAAGGCAGAGAAGAACAGGCTCTGGTGGAGGCCTACACGCCATTGTGCTATGCGCTAGCTATTCACCCCAGATTAAAGCAGATAAGTAGACGCTGGTGATGTGCATGCCATTGCGCTAAGTATTCAGCCCAACATTAAAGCAGATGAAACTAGACTCTAGAGGAGACGCACTCGCTAATGTGCTAACTATTCACCCCCAATTAAGGCAGATCATTAGACTCTGGTGAGATACACGCCATTCTGCTGACTATTCACCCCAGATTCAGGCAGATCATTAGACTCTGGTGAAATGCATGCCATTTTGTTCACGATTTACCCCACGATTAAGGCAGATAATTAGACTCTGGTGAGATGCACGCCATTTTGCAAACATTCACCCCCAGATTAAGGCAGATACAAATAGACACTGGTGAAAGTAAAGCCGTTTTGCTAACTATTCATCCCCAGATTAAGGCAGACAGAAATAGACTCTAGAGTAGGTACACGCCATTGTGCTAACTATTCACCCCCAGGTTAAGGCAGATAATTAGACTTTGATGGAGACCCGAGGGCCATTGTGCTGACTATTCACCCCCAGATTAAGGCAGATAATTAGACTTTGATGGAGGCCCAAGGGCCATTGTGCTGACCATTCACCCCCAGATTAAGGTAGATAATTAGACTTTGATGGAGGCCCGAGGGCCATTGTGCTGACCATTCACCCCCAGATTAAGGTAGATAATTAGACTTTGATGGAGGCCCGAGGGCCATTGTGCTGACTATTCACCCTAAGATTAAGGCAGATGATTAGACTGTGGTGGAGGCCCAGGGCCCATGGTGCTGACTATTCACCCCCAGATTAAGGCAGATAATTAGACTGTGGTTGGGGCCCAAGGGCCATAGTGCTGACCATTCACCCCAAGATTAAGGCAGATGAAACTAGACCGTGGGAAAGGCACACGCCATTTAGCTTACCTATTCGTCCC
>JADBJO010000823.1:275000-277500 GCA_016801955.1 Conus betulinus | reverse complement strand
CACACACACACACACACACACACACACACACACACACTCACACACACACACACACACACACACACACACACACACACACACACACACACACACACACACACAACACACACACACACACACACACACACACACACACACACACGCACACACACACACGCGCGCGCGCGCGCTCACACACACACACGCCCGCACGCATGTGCACACACACACCACACACACACACACACACACACACACACACACACACACACACACATACATATAGCGCGCACACGACCAGATGCGCACACGTTAAGGATACCATGATCGATTCATGTCAGATTTTCTACGCACGCTCGCATGCACGCAACCATCCTATCCACCACCCATCCTCCACCGCACCCCCCCCCCCCCCCCCCCCCCCCACACACACACACACACACACACGCAACGATCAGATAAGCACACGAAGAATCCCTACTCATTCACCGCTCCATTTGTCCGTTTCATAAGATCAGTCTCATGTCAGGTTTAGCACTCAAAAAAAAAAAAAAAAAAGAAAAGAAAAAAAAAAAAAAAAAAAAAAAAAAAAAGGAAAAGAAAAAAGTAGACGAGAACAAGGAAAACTGAACAATGACAGAACTACTGAAAAAAAAAAAAAAAAAAAAAAAAACCTCGCCATTCTCTTGAATTTGTTTTTTTCCCCTACACATTTTCCACCTTCAGTGAGACACCGATACCCTACCCAATAAGATCCCGCGGACGTGGATCACTTAGCCATCAACAACAACAGCAACAATACAGTCCCCTGAAATATTTTTTTAGACATTTCTTACCTTCCATGGCCAGGTTCCTGAACTAGGACCGTTGATAAACAGCAACAACGATAACACTGACAAGAACAACAACAACAACAACAACAAGTAATCCCTGCAGCGTGTTACACATTCCCACACGCACCACGAAGGTTACTTTCAGAGTGAGGCGACTGTAGGCGGATATTGAAACAACTGTTAAAAGAATGATCAGTCCGCCAAACAACAGGGACAAACAAGCCACAGACACAAACCACGACTCGTTTTGACTTCTGAGGTCTTCTTAAAGCAAGATAAACGACATTCAGGACAATGAATACGAAGAATGAACAACCACTTGTCTTCTTACCGCCTTGGCTTAAGGCTTTTTCAGCCAACTGACATAGGCTAGAACACCAAGGCTGCATCCAAATGTCAATATGCTCTGCGTAGTTATGCGTGGTTTGTTTTCAGTTGTGACAAGCTCCCAGCATAGCATTATCAGTCTCCAAAAGTCCCCCAAATCGGAGTGTGGCTGCCCATGTGGCGGGGTAGTCAAAAACGGTCACGCACGTAATGTTCTCATCCCCAGCTGATGCATTTGTACCATAGTGTTCAAGTAGTTTTGGCTGTTCGGAGTCTGTCAGCCAGGGTACAACAACAACAACTTATCTTCCTGAATTCGGCGCAAGATGGGCATTGAAACATGATGTTCAGAATGAAGGTGATGAAGGTCAATTTTTGGCTGAACGTAACAAAAAAAAAAAAAAAAAACCACCTTCGACAACAACCCACAGTTAATCCCTGAAATGTTGTGGGCTTTCCGGCCTTCAAAGAGTCAGGTTCAGATCACCAAAGGACCTTAGCCGACTGTAAACAGTAACAACAGTAATATCTACAACAACAACAGTGAATCAGTCACAGACAAAATCAGCTCTCGCCTGTCAGGATCAGAGGGAGTTCCTTTAGCCCCTTTCCCTCTCCCTTCCACGCCCAACCTCCGTGAGCAACAATAATAACAGCACCACCAGTAACACCAAGTACAATAGAGAACAACACGAATACTGTACACATCACCATATTTAAGGGATATATTGACGCCTCCCGTCGACCACGAAAAACACCATCATCATCACCACCTCACACCATCATCACCCCACGACCACCACCACCACCACCACCACCACCACCACCACCACCACCATTACCATCATCACCACCACCACAACCATTGCCACCGCCACCACCACAAACACCATCATAACTACCACCACCACCACCACCACCATCATCATCACTACCAACACCACCACCTTCGCCACCACCACCACCGCTACCATTACCAGTAGCAGCAGATCCATAAGAAGCCCCATACAAGCCCTACCTTTAGGGGCCAGGTTGACGTCGCCGTAGGGACCCCGCCGGCCGTAGATCTCGAAGAGGATGATGGCGAAGGAGTAGACGTCCCCCTCTTGAGAGCCTCGCGCGGGGCACTCCATCCGCAGGAGCTCTGGAGCCTGCCACAGTAAGTCTGCACACACACACACACACACACACACACACACACACACACACACACACACACGCACGCACGCACGCACGCATACACGCACGCATACACAGACACACACATAGGCGAGCGCGCACGCATGCACGCACGTACACTCACGCAACAACACACACAAGCACGCACGCACGCACACGCACACACACACACACGCACACAC
>JADBJO010000823.1:265000-270000 GCA_016801955.1 Conus betulinus | reverse complement strand
GCTGTGTAAGTTCCCTAAAATTGACGCGTGTATTGGTACACCCAGAGCAAGTTTGTAAGCTTTGGAATCTATGCTCTGCAGTTTCTTTAACAAGTGTGCTGGAGCGCTGAAAAAAAACTCCTGGCCATACGTCAGCCGAGAACGTACAAGGGAGGTAGCGAGAGATATTAGTGCCTTTGTGTCCTGCCCCCAGTGCTGTCTGCTTATTACCTTCAAAAAGTTAAGACTTTTTCTAGCTTTTTGTTGTTATGTAGTCGATGTGGTAATTCCACGAAAGTTTTGAAGTGAGGTAGACGCCAAGAAATTTGACAATTTGTGTATATTCTATGACTGCACCATTAATCGTGAATTCAGGTAATTTATTAGGGTCATAGCCTGAATTAAACAGCATGATTTTTGTTTTTTTTCCAATGATAATGTTAGTCCATTTTCTATCATAAAGTTGTTGATTTTATTAAGTTCACGTTGATACACTTTCTTTGTATAGTTCAAAGCCCTGACTGGAGTTTTACGTTTCATTGACACCTTCATCCACAAACAAATATCATCAGCAAATGAGCTAAAGTGGTATCTTTGGACAAGTCTTTCGGGAAGATCAGCTAAAAGGATGTTAAACAAAATTGGAGAAATAACCGATCCCTGAGGCAGACCCATACTTAGCTGTCTGGGGTTTGAATATGAATTTCCCAAGCTTTACCTGTATAAAAAACCTATTAGATATAGAAAGCTGGCAATGTAATTGTACGTGTTACCTGTTATGCCTATGTGTTTTAGTTTATAGAGAAGGCGAGTGTGCCAAACTTGATCGTATGCTTTTCGGACATCAAAAAATGTCGCTAGTATATTTTTTTCGCCTTGCGAACTGCTGCTTTACCTGAGTTGTTAATTTAACGAGATGTTCAGTTGTAGATCTGCCTTTTCGAAAGCCAGCTTGGTTGACAGGTATTACTTTATATTTTTTCGCAGTAATGAACTAGTCTATCTAAAACAATCTTTTCCATTAGTTTGCATGTGTGGGATGTTAAGGCGATTGGACGATAGCTGTTTTTATCTGCTCTGGGCTTTCCTTGTTTGTGTATTGGAATAATGATTGAGTGCTTCCAGACGAGAGGGATATTACCATCAGACCAGCATTTCTGTAGAAGAAAACGAAGAAATTCTATAACATTATCTGGCAAGTGTCCCAGCATTTCATTTGAGATTCCGTCTAAACCAACGGATGTTTTCTTCTTAAGACTTGACTTGAAATACATGCTTTTACTTCGTACAATGTTATATCAGCATTTATATACGATTCATTTATATTATTTGTTTCTCTGTGTTCTATTTTTTTCTTGATTTTCTCTATATCTCCTGCCTTTCTCTGAGAGTCCAGTATTTCTGCTATAATTTGCAAACATTTCAGCAAATTCTTCTGCTTTTTTTCTAGATTTGTAGGTATATCTGAGTTGTCCAGTTTGATAGGACACTGTGGCAAGTTAATTCCATTCTTCAGTTTTTAATTTTTCCCAGACTTTTTGCATATCCTTGTGATTTGATATTTCATTTATGCAAAAAATAGACCAATATTGCCTTTTTGCTTGTGCATTAACCATATTGGCTTTGTTTTTTGCTTTTTTCATCTCTAAAAGATTTGGGACAGACTTATCTCTTAAATACATTCTAAATTTTGTTATCTTTTCCTCCTTTGCTTCTTCACAAGCTTGATTCCACCAAAAATATTACCCGAATGCTTGTGAGATCTTACTGACTTGCACCGCGGGATAGATTCATTTGCAGCATCTAGGACTGCATTTGTAAATAAAGTGTATAAGCTATTGACATCTTTGTTTTGCGTCATTAACTTTGAATGTGGAAAGTAAACTTGAAAATTTATCCCAATTTGCAAGTCTATAGTTATACTTGGGTACTTTGTCTTCGGTTGGATCTGTTGACTGAGATTTTTTAGTTTCAAAACAAGTGACAATAGGTAAATGATCACTATGTAGGTTGTCATCAAGTGTATTCCAGCTGCAGACCGGTGCCAAATCTGGGGACACTAAAGTTAGATCGATGGCACTCGCTCTATGACTAGGATTATCAGGAATACGAGTTATTCGACCATCATTAAGGAGATAGAAGGAAGCATCAACAATATTTTCAACGAAACGATTACTTGTAATTGATTGACAATCCTTCTCCCAAAATGGTGAATGTGCATTGAAATCTCCTGCATGAGAAATTTTTTACCTTGGTCCGTCTGGAGTGTTCGAATCCACTCTGAGTTAAAATCATTTGGACCCTGTGGTAGGTAAACAGATATGACAGTTAAGAGTGAAGAGTTCAACTGAACTGTCACGGCACAAGAATTAAGATTGGGAATATTTGGTGGAATAGGGTTAGGGCATGAAATGTACTTTACCCCTTCATGAATATATATAGCTGTACTGATTTTCATCGGTATCTACCTTCTGATGTATAGGGGGGAAAATAATAGTTTTTTTTAATTAGGTAACTTGTCTCTTTTAACGTTTAGAGACTGAAGAGCTAAAAGTTGGTATTCATGGTGCGCCAGGTGTTGCACGAGGTGATCCAAGTTCGTACTGATGGAGCGACAGTTCCACTGGAATACGCTGAAGTTACTTTCCGCAGACATCAACTAAATCTTTCACAATCTGATAAGTTAACAGGAATAAAATAATAATAATGATAATGATAACGTCCTATTATCTAAAGGGAAAAAAATTGCATGTACAGTCAAAAATTAGCCGACAAAAATCACAGCAGTTATTTGCGCGCAACGCAGTCTAAGGGCACAGAGGTAAGTGAATTCGCAAGTGCAGACGTATGTGACAATCTTAGAATACTGGCCAGTCTCCTAGGACGTCAAATGGGTTGAACCAGCTGCGGTCGGGGTAGGTGGGACGTAGAAAGGGTCGAGCATACCGGGCTGGCTTCCTGGGCGTTTCCCACAGAAGATCCCTGACGTGTCGCCCCACGTTCCCTGCCAGCAGACTGGTCCCCCTCTGTGACAGGTGGCAGTTGTCCTTGAGATGGTAAGGCCTTATGTTGTGATGATCGACGAGCGTGATGTTGTTCACGTCGAACAGCTCGGAGGTAAGGATGGCATTAAATAACTGCCGATTTACCTCCATCTTCAGGTTTTTCACAGTGGGAATTTGCTGACGACGAATCTGGTGTTAGGATTCTTTCTTGATGCGTCTTTAAGTGATTTAACGAAGGTGTTGCACAGCTTATTTGGCCTCTGTTGTCTTCAGGTCGTTAATCCCACAGTGGATGACCACAGCATCAAGATGAGGTTCTTTTGTAGCTATCTCCTGCAAGTGATCTTCAGTTATTTTCAAAGTGTCGCTTCGTTGTTTTGAAGGTTTGAAGTGATAAGATCGACCAAGGCGTGTTTCTTGTACTCCGTTCATAACAGAGTCGTGAAAAATAAAGTACATTCGGTAGATCGGAACTAGTATTCGATTTCTTTTTCGAATCTACAAGATGACGAGATTTGTACTTGACGTCATCTCTTGACGTGTCAGCCTTGGAAGGTTTGGCGTCATTTCTCTTCGAAAGGCTAGGGCAGGACACCTTTTTGTTAGTCCCCCGCCTTTCTTCGATGTTTTTTCTGCAGCAGACGTCTTGTGCTGTGCAGGATGACTCGCAACGCCTGACGACAGTCGACTTCCCGCCACTTCAGCGTAGGTGGGTCCAGCTGGAGGGCAGGGGTCCGTTTGAGTTTCCGTGGTCGTCATGGAAACTTTCGGCTCGGCGATGTTCTGAATTATGCCGTTTTGAAACTCCACTGCTTTTTCTAGGGAGGATATTCGGCAGCAAAGATTTAAAATAACTTGCCGTAAGTCAGGCGTTGCGTCGGATGTTGAGCACAGCACAGATGTTGAGATGACGCGCTGCACACACTGACGCGTTCGAAGACTTCACTGTCGTTGTGTGTTGGATCAGTGGACGGCTTCTCGCTTCCTGGGTCGTGTTGATGGCTCTCCGAACGATCGGACGTGTTTGCGTTCGAAGCTGACCATCGTGGGAAGCCCGCGTCGTACGTTTGCACGCAGGAGTGCCGTTACTTCTGGATTTCATTCTTAGCCACTTGCAAAAAACTTTTACCTCGCGAAAAAAGTTAACTGCTGGCAGTCCCATTCTTTTCCCAGTAAAATTGTGATTTTTAAAGTTATTTTTGGGCCTGTTTCACTGTTAGGGCGAACCAGTGTGTGTGTGTGTGTGTGTACGTGCGCACGTTCTATCCTGAATTGGCCCTGTGCAGTCGGTTAGGCTATAAACAAAGTCAAGGAAGGAAATCTGCAGATAAAAAAAAGTTCAGTAGTAGGGACGGGGGGGGGGGGGGGGGGGGGGGGGGGGGGGGGGGGGGGGGGGGGGGGGGGGGGGGGGGGGGGGGGGGGGGGGGGGGGGGGGGTGGGGGGTGGGGGGGGGGGGGGGGGGGGCGAGGTCCATAGAGGGACTGGTTCAGGCAAATCTGCTTGCATTCAAATACAAGGTTCGCTCATGTACCTGCAGCCTACAGCGTCCACACTCTGGCTGACTGTCCATTTCAATGCCCGTGGCTCAGTCCTACAGAGAATCAGGTGTTTGGCTCTTCTGTAGTTTACTTTTGATCATCTTTTTTTTTTTTCTTTTTTTCCCCCAAGAAGTGCGTTTTTTGGTTTCGGAGAAGGCAACCGATAGGAAAATGCAGTTTCCATCGCTTGTTGAAGGGCTTTAGCAGAAGGGGGGGTTTACAGTTCTAGTTCTGTTTGGTAGACACGCATTGTCCCATTATGTCCCTTCTGCTTTCCATATCCCTCCACTCCATACACCTGCTTTCCATATCCCTCCTTTCCATACACCTTCTGCTTCCATATCCCTCCCTTCCATACACCTTCTGCTTTCCATATCCCTCCCTTCCATAGACCTTCTGCTTTCCATATGCCTCCCTTCCATACACCTTCTGCTTTCCATATCCCTCCCTTCCATACACCTGCTTTCCATATCCCTCC
>JADBJO010000823.1:250000-257500 GCA_016801955.1 Conus betulinus | reverse complement strand
TTGCACAACGCTCACTGTTAACCAGGAGTGACGATTTCAGTGTGAGAGGCACGCGGCGGACAAATACATTCTCTCTCTCTCTCTCTCTCTCTCTCTCTAGCTAGCTAGCTAGCTAGCCATCTTACTCTCTGTCTAGCTATCTATCGAGACGGACACACAGACAGACAGTTGCATTCTCTCTCTCTCTCTCTCTCTCTCCTCTCTCTCTCTCTCTCTCTCTCTCTGTGCCCCACCTCCGATTCCCTCACCTCTTCAACCCATCCTTCCCCACCTCTCTTCATTCTGTCTCCCCCCCCCCACCCCCCCCACTCCCTTTCCCCAGTGCCCCTACAGATACAGAAATACCGATCTATCTTTGCACCCCCCCCCCCCCCCCCCCCTCCCCGCGCAACTCTCCACTTGTATCAGTTTTCGCCGTTACTCTGGCTGAAGTTGCTCATCTCTCTTCTACCTTCGTTCAGGGACCTAGTGAAAGTGGAGTTTTCCTCAGAGAGACAGAGAGAGAGAGAGAGAGATTGTAGGTTGAGAGAGAGAGAGAGAGAGAGAGAGAGAGGAGAGTGTTGGTGCATTTGTGGGAGGGTGGGGAATGATTTTGGGGATAAGGTGAGGGGATACAAATAATCAACGAGTATTGGGCCAGAAAAAAAAAAATCACGAACAAGAGGTAGCACGGACAAAAGACAAACGGACTGCAGATGGCAATGTACACATGACAACGTGCAGATGACGACGTCCACGCTTGTCAATGCACCGCAATCCGAGAATTTGTCCTGACTCACATCCACAGCTTGAAGTTCCCCTCTCCATAGGCAAGAACGTCCTACCATAAACACTTATACGAGCAAGCATGGAATGTACATGCACGCAGCCTTCCCGACCCCTTCTCATCCCTCTGACATCAACCCCCCCCCCCCCCCCCCCCCATCGCCTTCTTCCCACCCAACAGTTAGAGAGAGAGAGAGAGAGAGAGAGAGAGAGAGAGAGAGAGACTCCACAAGTCAACTCCACAAATTTATTTGTCTTGTTCATTGCACTCTCTCTCTCTCTCTCTCTCTCTCTCTCTCTCTCTCTCTCTCTCTCAACACTGCAAATATCCCTCAAGACTATCAAACATTTCACTAGTTTTTGTTAACTTTGGTTTGCTTTTGGTGCTGGTGAACGGAACTTTTAAGATTTGGGGACATTTGTAGAAATATTATGTCAAATGTTTCATTCAATGTTCACACACTCTCTCAAGCACACATTGCGGGACACAGACACCCAAACTCTCTGTCTGTCTGTCTGTCTGTCTGTCTGTCTGTCTCTGTCTCTCTCTCTCTCTCTCTCTCTCTCTCTCTCTCTCTCTCTCTCTCTCTCTCTCTCTCTCTCTCTCTCTCAACAGGCCTAGTAATGGGCGAAAAGTAAAAGTTAAGCAACACTGAATGTGCGGACGGTCATGTCAATGAACCTGACAGTTCCAATCAGCCAGCTAAACAGCCCAGCAACATCGGATAAGAAGTGCCGGTCTGCCTGAACGACAGGAGAGAAAGAGAACGGACAGATTTCCCTCATACACTTTGGGAAGAGCGGCCAAATCAGAAACGGAACGGACGATGATGTTGCGAAAGGAAATCTTAATCAGGATGTTCCGCTGTCTTGATTGCTGTGAAAGAAAAATAAGCTGTGCAATCGCAGAGACTGCCATGACTGTAATCCTGTGTATGTGTATTGTGACGGGTTTCATGACGTGATGATTACTTTGCTGCACAGTCTGTATTCTTTTTTTTTTTCTTTCTTCGACAAGTTTATTTTAAGCACAATTCCTCCCCCTTATACCCTTCTTGTGTATGGATTGAAAGACCCTAATCACAATTAACCAATCGTTCCCCCCCCCCCCCTCTCTCTCTCTCTCTCTCTCTTCTCTCTGTCTGTTTTCCTTCTCTGTCTGTCCGTCTCTTTGTCTGTCTGTCTGTCTGTCTGTCTGTCTGTCTCTCTCTCTCTCTCTCTCTCTCTCTCTCTCTGTCACTCTCTTAATCTGGTTATGGGCTAAAATGAAAACCTAAGCAAGACTAAACCTCCTCCCTCTCTCTCTCTCTCTCTCTGTTTCTCTCTCTCATTGTATTTCTCTCTAAGTCTCTGTCTCTCTCCCTCTCTCTCTCCCTCTCTTCTGACGACACAACATCCAGATCTCTCTCTCTCTCTCTCTCTCTCTCTCTCTCTCTCTCTCTCTCTCTCTCTCTCTCTCTCTCACACACACACACACACACACACACCTCAACATACACACGCACACACATCCATCTTCCAACACATACACACATACATACACACACACACATGCAAGCACGTAAGCACACACACACACACACACACACACACACCACACGCACACGCACACACACACATTCCCGTCCCCCAACACACACACACACACACACACACACACACACACACACACACACACACACACAGACCACACACACACACACACACACACACACACACACACACCACACACACACACACACACGCGCGCGCGCGCGCGCACACACACACACGCACAGACACACACACACACACACACACACACACACACCCACGCCCTATGCCCCCTGCTACTCACTGCGGTAGTAGGCGTAGTCTCCGACCTCCTCCTGAGCCCCCTTGAGGAACTCGTGCAGGCCGAAATCGGTGATCTTCAGCACCCAGCGGCTGTCCACCACGCAGTTGGACGACTTGAGCTTGCCGTGCGACTTGATCTCGCTGTCGTGCAGGAAGATCATGCCCTGCACGTGACACCCGGCGCGCAGACACACAGAGGAAGGCAGGTCAGAATGACATTGGAGGGGGTAAAAGAGAAAAAAGAAAAAAACCGAAAGAGATGGAGAGGAGAGAAAAGAACTCAGAAAAACCTTTATCCAATCAAGGGGTTAGGACTTTAGGCAGTAGCCTATTCTGTCCTTCAGAGTGAGAGTTAAGCTGGGTTTAGAATAGTGTAAGTAGTGCTATTACTGCTTAGTGCTTAGTGCAAGAAGGAAAAGAAGCACACACACACACACACACACACACACACACACACACACACACACACAGAGAGAGAGAGAGAGAGAGAGAGAGAGAGAGACGAGACACACACAAACACACAACACACACACACACACAACACAACACACACACACACGGGCCCGTGCCTACAAACCCATGCATGCCCACACGCGCGCATACAATGATAATAATGGCACAGCCAACCTTAGGTAAGTACCTGAGGTCTGGACCAGCGCGTTGGTCAAATGCGCAGGTGAGACAACTGCTAAGTAGTCGTAGCCATGAGACCGTCTTCTTAAATTCTCTCATCTTAGTCATAAGTTCATTTATCCATCGGCTTTGAATCATGCGCAATGTGATCTCAAAAACTCAGTGGATGTGGTGTACCGTATATGAACTAGTCCAGACGCGGTGACACCTCCTTGGCGAAAGTGAACCTGAAACTATTGCTAGGTCTCCACACACAGCTTTTTCAAGGCTGTCAACACACAGAAAAGAAAAAAAATCCTGCCCATACAGAAAAAAAAAACTAGAATGAAATTCTAAAAAGAAAGGTCATTACTTCCGTAAGACAAAACAAAAAAGATGACAGGACAAAACGCGATGCATTTCGACCTCTTGGGTCTTCTTCAGGCACAAACAAACAAACATTTAGGATGACGGAAACGAGGAACGAGCAACCACTTGTCCTCTCACACACAGACGTGGCTGCTCGTTCTTCGTTTTCATTATCCAAAATGCATCGTGTTTTGTCCTGTAATCCGTTTTCATCTGTATTGTCTTGCGGAACTAATAAACTTTCTTTATTAAAGCTTACTTTAATTTCCGCTCTCAATCACCTCACTTTGAAACTTACTAGAATGAAGATATTATCATTCCGAAATAAAAATTCAAGTTGATTAGTAATTAATCTATAGTCATCCGTAAGCCTGAAAAGACTTGGCTGTTCCGAGCAACCCAGGCCTGCGCTTTTCCTTTTTCAAGACTCAGTAAATTAGCATTAGAACCACTCAAGGGCAATAAAGAAATATAGTGTAAAAAAAAAAAAAAAAAAACGACCATGGCCAAACAGACACAGCGGATCTGATAGCTTGCGTCCACCCTGGACAACGTGTATACTCTCATTCCCTAGTCGCCAGATGACATCAGGAAGCTGGCCTGGTATACACAATATTTTATGACATCAGAAAGCTGGCCTGTTATACACAATATTTATGACATCAGAAAACTGGCCTGTTATACACAATATCTATGACATCAGAAAGCTGGCCTGTTATACACAATGACTATGACATCAGAAAGCTGGCCTGTCATACACAATATTTATGACATCAGAGAGCTGGCCTGCTATACACAATATTTATGACATCAGAGAGCTGGCCTGTTATACACAATATTTATGACATCAGAAAGCTGGCCGTTATACACAATAACTGCCACAAGAAAGAGTAAATACTCTCCAGGACAAAGACAAGCTAAACCATTAAGTCAGGAGCAAAACAACAACAACAACAACAACAACAAAATCAACAGGCGACATTATAAGAAGACGAAAAAAGGAACAGAAGGTGCAAAAGGTCATCAAAGAAGAGTAATTGGAACTCACTAGCAAAAAATTTTTTCAGCAGAAGGAACTGGAAACGCCATTTGTACTGAAAGAGACCGCCCAAGAGAAGAAGAGCCCCCCCCCCCCCCCAGCCAGAGACAGACCAGAGAGCCAGCAGGAGCCAGCAGAGACACAGAGAGGGAGAGGGAAGAGGAGAGAAAAGCAGGCGAGAGAGACAGAGACAGAGGCAGAGGGAGACAGCCCAAGGAGGGGGGGGGGGCGGCCAGGGAGGGCCAGAACAGCGGCACACAGCAGAGAGGCGGGGGGGGGGGGGGGGGGGGCAGCAGAAGAGAGGAGAGAGCACAGAGAGAGGCAGAGGACACGAGGAGAAGAGAGAGAGCAGGAGGGGGGGGGGGCAAGGAGACCAGAGAGGCAGGGGGGCAGAGACAGGCACATGAAGAGCCAGAGAGCCACAGAGAGGGGCCAGAGAGACAGCGCAGAGAGAGAACAGGAGAGAAGGGCGAGAAGAAGAAGGAGGAGAAGGAGGGCAGCCAGCCAAGATGGCCCAGAGAGACCAGAGCAGCCGCCCAGAGAGACAGCAGGCAGCAGAGCAGAGCGAAGGCGAGAGACCCAAGGAGAGCCCCCAGAGAGAGAGACGGGAAGAGAGAAGAGAGTGCAGGACAGAAGGGGCCCCCACTTGTGACAAAGGCAAGGTCAGGCGTCTTCCCAGTCACGCACTACAAACTATCTTGGGAGGGGGACGGGGGGGGGTGGGAGAGGGGGGTGGGTAGGAGGGGGGGGGGGAGGAGGGGGGGGGGGGTGGTGGGATCGGGAGGGGAGGGGTGGGGAGATGAGGGGGAAGGGGGGAGGGGGGAGGGGGGGGGGGGGGGGGGAGGGGGGGGGGAGGATGGGAGGGGGGAGGCGGGGCGGAGGGGGAGGAGAAGAGGGGGGGAGGAGGGGAGGGGGAGGAGGGGGGGGTAGGGGGGCGGGGCGGGAAAGGAGGGGGGAGGGGGACGGAAGGAGGGAGTGAGTTGGGCGTATTAAGGTAGGAAGAGGGGGGGGGGAGGAGGGGGGGAGGAAGTAGGGATATAGGCCTACTACTTTGAACGGGGCAAAACGGTCTGAACACTGGCCCCCCCGACCTGGAGAGCCTCCAGACAACTTCATCATGGGAATGGACAAGGAGGGAAATCGACAAGGACAGACATAAGAGAGAGGAGAGAAGCGAAGGGGAAGACCGTTTAAGAAGGGAGTGGGGTTGTGTTTAGGTTTGGGGTGGGGGAGGGCCAGCAATGAGGGGGCGGGACAGACGACGAGTGTGGAAAACATGGCCCCCGACTGTGACGTCAATCTTCGTGCACACGTGCACCTCTGGCAAGAGGTGATACTGGCCACGAGTAAAAAGGTTGCCACCTATCGGTAGTTAACAGTCATTCTTCTCACACACACCCACACACCAACACAAACACACCACACAGGAGAGGACCTGAGAGCGATGAGGGAGAGAGAGTGCTTTTTGAGGGAGCGAGAGGGAGGAGCGGAGAGCGAGGGAGCTGAGGAGGAGAGAGGGAGGAGAAGGAGAGCAGGAGAGACCGAGGAGAGAGGAGAGGCAGGAGAGTGCTTGAATTAATTGGCTGATAATCTATATTGTTCAAGCAGTAAACATATCAAGCAAATGTTGTGTTTTTCTTTCTTCAGGCCTTTGCACCGATGATCTTGAGGTTGATGGGGACCTAAAGATTGGACTAGCAACTAACTAAGCATGAATAGCTATTAGATCTTACAAACAAGCATACGCATCTTTTAAAATTACGTAAAAACAATGAACGAGTTTGCTTCTCCATCATCACTGACGCTTAAAATGAACACGAAAAAAAAAAAAAAACAAACAGTAAAAATGATCACTACGAAAAAAAAAATAAAAAAAAAAAAAATAAAATACCACAAAAGTAAAGTAAACAGGATCACCTCTCACGAAAAAAAAAAAAACAATAGAACTCCCCCCCCCCCTCCACACACACACACACACACACACACACACACACACACACACACACACACACACAGAGGCGCGCGCGCGCACACACACACACACACACACACACACCACACACACACACACACACACACACACACACACACACACAACACACACACACACACACACACACACACACAACAGAGAGAGAGAGAGTTCTCAAGACATCTCAGAGAGAGAGAGAGGAGGAGAGAGAGAGAGATGAGAGAGGAGAGAGAGGAGAGAGAGAGGAGAGAGAGAGATTTTTTTTACTTATCTGTTCATTGGTCGCGACGGCAGACACAACTGACCGAATGAAATAAACCATCCTGCATCAGGCAGACGAGACGAAGAAGAAGTAGAGAGAAGGAGAGAGAGGAATATACCACCAGGGAGTCAGCAGACTTACCCATCGCCAGATCTCCCAGGGTCACGGAGAAACGCCACAGATGGAGAGGCATTACACAAAGTCCTCGGTGCTGTCTCAAGAATCCCTGCTCATGGCGACGGGAATATAGATGAGATGAGATGAGACAGGAGATGAGAGATACCGATCGCGCTATCCGATCAAGAAGCGAGTGAATCTATTCCAGATACTGAAGGGTGGAGTAGGCATGATACAGTGCTTTTCTCTTGCTGTGCTATGAAGGTTCTTGGTGACTTTCAGAACACGGCAAAGTTCCGTTGTAAAATCATTCTACATGCAAAAGAGATATATCATTCCGGAGGTTTTCATGGTTCTGGTAAATTAAAAACTGTCAAATTACAATGACACAAGCGATGTTTTTGAACGTTCAAAACATAAAACGCTGATAAATATGTATTTAGTTTTTTTTTTTTTACAGCAAAGCAAAACGCAATACAAATCTCAATGCTTTTCAAACGGCCCGAGCAAGTCCACTCACCTAAAACT
>JADBJO010000823.1:242500-245000 GCA_016801955.1 Conus betulinus | reverse complement strand
ATGTTCTGTATGAAATGTCGAACAACTAGGCTTGACAGTTAATCTTGAAAAATCAATGTGGTTGTTGTATTCAGAAATGGTGGATATCTAAGTTCCATCGAAACGTGGATGTATGGTACTCATTGTATTAGAGTTGTGAACGCTTATAAATATTTGGGCATTATTTAATCAACAAGACTTTCATTTTCTCATACTCTTACCGATATGTCAGATCGTGCTAGGAAAGGCATTGTGAGTATCTTCAGACTTTTGAGAACACTAGGGGAAAAATCTCATGCAATATTTTTCAAATTATTCGATGCTCAAATTCAGCCGATGTTGTCTTACGGGGCTGAAATCTGGGGTCTAAATACAGATTTGAAAATTATAGAAAGAGTGCACCTGTTTGCAATAAAAACGTTTCCTAAATGTCAGTATCAGAACCCCTAACGATCTTGTTTATGGTGAGACTGGAATATACCCCCTGTTTGTTAATATTTACATCAAGTCTGTTAAATATTGGTTAAGAATCTTGAAAATGGCAAATTATCGACTTCCTCACAAAGCTTACAGGAAGTCTGTTTTTATACATGAAAACATAAGAAATCGTGGGCTTCGTCAATGTGCTATTTGCTCTATAGATACGGCTGTAATGATGCATAGCTAAATCAGGGAGTTGGTGATGGAAGACTGTTTTTAAAACTGTTTAAAGAAAGGCTAATTGCTTGCTGCGTACAAGAGTGGTTTGATAACATTAATACCAATGATAGATATACCTTGTATTCAAGTATATAAGTCAGTTTCTGTATATCCCCGTTTCTTTATACTGTTAAAAACTTCAAAGCCAGGAAAGCTCTGATACGGGTACGTTTAGGTGTTTCCCAGCTTAAAGTACACAAACTGCGATTTGTGGCAAATTTGAAAGAATCAGATCTCATATGCCCAGTGTGTAATCAAGATACAGAATCCGAAATACATTTATATTAATTTGTTCAGCTTACGATGAGCTTAGAGATCACTACATATCTAAAAAGTATTCAAACATCCATCATTGTCCAAGTTAAGCATATTGCTTGCATCGGAAAACAATCTGATCATTAATAGGCTTGCTATTTATCTTATGAAAGCTTTTGATTTGCGTAGTTTCTTATGTCAAATCGTGCGGACATAGATTGTTTGTTTGATGTTTTCTGCCCCAATGAATGCATATGTATGTATATGTGTGTTTGCGTGTATAATTTGATTTTCGCATTTACTTGTATAGCGTACATCTCAACCCCCCCCCCCCCCCCCCCCTTCTTCATTCCACCCGTCTACCCTTTTAACCCCCCCTCACCCCTTCACCCCCACCTCACTCCTCACCCCTGTTCCCGTACCCTCGTTGATTTGGGCCGAAGGCCTAATCAATAAAACAGTTCAGTGTGTTCTCTCTCTCTCCCCCCCTCTCTCTCTCTCTCTCTCTCTCTCTCTCTCTCTCTCTCTCTCTCTCTCTCTCTCTCTCGCTGGCTGGTGTGCTCCTCGGTAGCGGGTTCTTGCCCGCGGCACCCAGCGGAGTGTCACATCAAGTTTGAGGAAATTCCAGGAAAACTGTTTCAGCCGAGTTCTTGCAGAGCACACAAGAAAAAGCAAAATATAGGCTTCAGAGAAAGAGGAATCAAGTCGAGGAGGGAAGCTAAACTAATTCGGCTCCCGCTGAGCGAAAAACGCGAGATCAGCTCAAAGGCCCACCCAAGTTCTCAGACTAATTTTTTTATGTTTATACAAAAACGTAACCTCGCGCAAGCACGCACGTTCGCATGTGCGCACACGCGCACGCACGCACGCACGCACGCACGCACGCATATACGCACGCACGCACGCGCACATACACATGCTGGCCCGCGTGTGTACACACACACACACACACACACACACACGCACGCACGCACGCACATACACACACATACGCGCGCGCGCGCATGCACAAACACATATACAAACGTGACAGCAGACACACACACACACACACACACACACACACACACACACACACACACACACACACACACACACACACACGTGCGCGCGCGCGCGCGCGTGCATACAGACGACCACACACACACACACACACACACATACACACACACACGCGCGCGCGCGCGTGCATACAGACGACCACACACACACACACACACACACACACACACACACACACACACACACACACACACACACACACACACGCACGCACACACACACACGCGCACTGACACACACACACACACACACACACACACACACACACACACACACACACACACACACACACACACACACACACACCTCCGATTTACGTAGAAAAAAAGAACACTGGATGTGTGTCTGCCTATTCATCCATCCATCCATCCATCCACTCATCTCTCTCTCTCTCTCTCTCTCTCTCTCTCTCTCTCTCTCTCTCTCTCTCTCTGCACGATCACATAATATATACTAGCGACAGATTTGCACGGCACAGGCTGTTTCAAACTACTTATGTAATTAA
>JADBJO010000823.1:232500-237500 GCA_016801955.1 Conus betulinus | reverse complement strand
TTTATAGTGTCCTCACCACTGTTTTTATAGTGCCTCACTACGGTTTTATAGTGTCCTCACTACTGTTTTTATATAGTGCCTCACTACGGTTTTATAGTGTCCTCACTACTGTTTTCATAGTGTCCTCACCACTGTTGTTTTTATAGTGCCTCACTACTGTTTTTACAGTTCCTCACTACTGTTTTTTTACAGTTCCTCACTACTGTTTTTACAGTTCCTCACTACTGTTTTTACAGTTCCTCACTGCTGTTTTTACAGTTCCTCACTACTGTTTTATAGTTTCCTCACTACTGTTTTTATAGTTTCCTCACTACTGTTTTTACAGTCCTCACTACTGTTTTTATAGTGCCTCACTACTGTTTTTACAGTTCCTCACTACTGTTTTTACAGTTCCTCACTACTGTTTTTACAGTTCCTCACTACTGTTTTTATAGTTTCCTCACTACTGTTTTTATAGTTTCCTCACTACTGTTTTTATAGTTCCTCACTACTGTTTTTTCATAGTGTCCTCACTACTGTTTTTATAGTGTCCTCACTACTGTTTTTTTATAGTGTCCTCACTACTGTTTTTATAGTGTCCTCACTACTGTTTTTATAGTTTCCTCACTACTGTTTTTATAGTTCCTCACTACTGTTTTCATAGTGTCCTCACTACTGTTTTTATAGTGTCCTCACTACTGTTTTTATAGTTTCCTCACTACTGTTTTTACAGTTTCCTCACTACTGTTTTTATAATGCCTCACTACTGTTTTTATAGTTTCCTCACTACTGTTTTTATAGTTTCCTCACTACTGTGTTTATAGTTCCTCACTACTGTTTTCATAGTGTCCTCACTACTGTTTTCATAGTTCCTCACTACTGTTTTGATAGTGCCTCACTACTGTTTTTATAGTGCCTCATTACTGTTTTCATAGTGTCCTCACTACTGTTTTTATAGTGCCTCACTACTGTTTTTATAGTGTTCTCACACTACTGTTTTTATAGTTCCTCACTACTGGTTTTATAGTTTCCTCACTACTGTTTTTATTGTTTCCTCACTACTGTTTTATAGTTTCCCTCACTACTGTTTTTATAGTGCCTCACTACTGTTTTTATAGTTTCCTCACTACTGTTTTTATAGTGCCTCACTACTGTTTTTATAGTTTCCTCACTACTGTTTTTATAGTTTCCTCACTACTGTGTTTATAGTTCCTCACTACTGTTTTTATAGTTTCCTCACTACTGTTTTTATAGTGCCTCACTACTGTTTTTATAGTGTCCTCACTACTGTTTTATAGTTTCCTCACTACTGTTTTACAGTTTCCTCACCACTGTTTTTATAGTTCCTCACTACTGTTTTTATAGTTTCCTCACTACTGTTTTTATAGTTTCCTCACTACTGTGTTTATAGTTCCTCACTACTGTTTTCATAGTGTCCTCACTACTGTTTTTATAGTTCCTCAGTACTGTTTTCATAGTGCCTCACTACTGTTTTTATAGTGCCTCATTACTGTTTTCATAGTGCCTCACTACTGTTTTCATAGTGTCCTCACTACTGTTTTTATAGTTCCTCACTACTGTTTTTTCATAGTGCCTCACTACTGTGTTTATAGTGCCTCACTACTGTTTTTATAGTGCCTCACTACTGTTTTTATAGTGCCTCACTACTGTTTTTATAGTGCCTCACTACTGTTTTTATAGTTCCTCACTACTGTTTTTATAGTTTCCTCACTACTGTTTTCACAGTTCCTCACAAGTGTTTTTCTATAGTTTCCTCACTACTATTTCTATAGTTCCTCACTATTGTTTTTACAGTTCCTCACTACTGTTTTAATGGCTTCACCTGCGGGTCCACTGGAAACCATCAGCGCTTGCACAATGTTTTTCCTCACCGCCAACCCCTTCACACACACACACACACACACACACACACACCCTCTGGCTGGCTGGCTAGCTGGCTAGCTAGCGGGGCTGGTCCTCTCTCTCTCTCTCTCTCTCTCTCTCTCTCTCTCTCGTCCACATTTGTTGCAATCGCGACAGCTCTTGATGCATGTGTCTACGAGTTATTCTCAGCTGACTGCAGTGGGCGAATCGACAGGAAGCGCTGGAGCGCATGAGAAAGCCCATCTGTTCACCGTCTGTCAAGTTCAGACCGTGTTTCCTAACACCCCTCAACCAACAACCACCTTTCCTTTCCTTCTCTTGCGGCGGACAGGAGGGGGGGGGGGGGGGGGGGGGGGCGGTTTTTACAATCTCCTGTGAAAAAACAATCATTCTCTTTACCGCTGTTTGGGGGGACAAGAGGAGACTGTTGTGACAAACTCCCCCCCCTCCTCCCCCCCCAAAAAAAAAAAATTAAAAAAATAAAAAAAAAATCTTTTCTTTCCTGCTGTTTGGGGAACAAGATGGGACGGTGTGTTCCATCTCCTCTGCAAAGCAATCCATTTTCCCCCGCTGTTTGGGGGACAAGAGAAGACGATCGGTGTTAACGATCTCCTGTGAAAACCAAGCCTTCCTTCCCCGCTGTTTGGCGGAAATGATGAGGCTGGTGCTTCAGTCTCCCGTGAAAACCTATCTTTTCCTTCCCGCTGTTTTGGGGGGGACAAGTTGGGATCGGTGTTACAATCTCCTCTGAAAAACAAGCAGTTCTTTTCCGCTGTTTGGTGGACAAGATGAGATTGGTATCACAATCTCCACAGAAAAAAAAAATGTTTTTCCTTTCCCGTTGTTCGAGGGATAGGAGGATATCGGTGTTACAATCTCCTCTGAGGTTTTTCAGTCATTTGTTTCCCGCTGTTTGAGGGGACAAGAGAAGATTGGTGTTTCAATATACCCCGAAAAAAAAAAACCTCTTTTTCCTGTCCGGCTGTTCGGTGAACAAGAGAGACTGAAGTCAACATTTTCTGTGAAAAACACGCCTTTTTTCCTGCTGTTTGGTGGACAAGAGAAGATTGGTGTTACAATCTCATGTGTGAAACAATCTTTTTTTTTTTCCACTGTTTGGAGAACAAAAGAAGACCAATTCTTTCTTCCCGCGGCTTGGGGGGGGGGCGGCGGGGGGGGGGGGGGGGCAAAATGGGAATGGTGCTACAATCTCCTTTGAAAAACAATCCTTTCTTTGCCGCAGCATGGCGGAGAAGAGAACATTGGTGTTTCAATCTCCAGCGAGAAACAATCTTTCCTTTCCAGCTGTTTGGTGGACAAGAGGAGGTCTGTGTTACAATCTCCTCTAAAAGAATCATTTCTTTCCCACAGATTGGGGGACAAGAGGAGATTGGTGTAACATATCATCTGAAAAACAATGTGTGTGGGAGTGTGTGTGTGTGTGTGCGCGCGCGTGCGCGCGCGCGCGAGCGTGTGTGTGTGTGTGTGTGTGTGTGTGTGTGTGTGTGTGCGTGCGTGCGTGCGTGCGTGCGTGCGTGTGTGTAGGAAGGAATTCTGTTTTACGTCTCGTCACACATATAGGTGATTGCAAACGTCTAAATAACATAGTGTTTACAATTTTAGACTATTATCATAAAAGAAGAGAGAGAGGACGATGTGGTTACATAGAACAAAAAATAAAGGATAGATGATTTATAGGACAGCAACTATGAACAATTTGAGTAGAGAAAAAATACTAAAGCAATCCAACTTACGATTATGATTATAAAATGTTCCTTAATGGACTTTCCAAAAGGTGTCTCGTTAATTTAACAAGAGAAAACAACTGGCAACGAATCTGTGTGTGTGTGTGTGTGTGTGTGTGTGTGTGTGTGTGTGTGTGTGTGTGTGTGTGTGTGTGTGTGTGTGTGTGTGTGCGTGCGTGCGCGTGCGCGCGCGCACGTACAATTCTTTCCAAAATGAAGAAATGGACAGAGAGGCAGATGAAGAGAGCCTGAGACTGAACGAACGAAATAATGGAGGATGAAGGGAAGAAAGACGAGGAAGGAGGGGTAGACTGAGAAGGAATGAGGGGAGAAAAGACACTGAGAAACACAGAAAAACAAACACCAACAGTAGCAACGACAATATCAACAACAAACGATAGTAACGCCAATTCTTTGGCTAGGATGGAGAAGTTGATCTCATCTTTTATAACTCATGTCTTTTATAACTTATGTCAGACATGTTCGATTCTGCAAAACCCTCCAGACGTCAAACAAAGCCAGTATACTCCACGAACTACCTCCTGATTCTCCCGTATTGTATTACAAGCCCTGACAGGCAAACGAATTAGTTCATACCCTCCCATTCTCTGTTCTCACGTCCCCCAATGAAAAAGTTCAACAACAACAACAACAACGACGACAAATAACAGCAAACACACACAAACAACAATGAAAATCCATCTCATACCCATCCCTGCACCCACTTTCCTCTAGAGGAGAAAAGAAAAAAAAAAAAAAAAAGAAAAGCAAAAACCGTTCTGTATTAAGAGAATCAAATTCAGAAAACTTTATATGAGTAGATCTTCTTCTCTCATGGAGCTAAATATTAGGACAGCTCTATGGGTCCATTTTCCGTGGCGTCTGTGTAGTTTCAGCGATGCGCTTCCACGTCACGCACAACGATGGCAACAGCTTTGCCGACGACGTCTCGTAAGAATAAACGTTAGCTATGCCCAAAGTTTGGATCCCGAAAAAAGGAACAAACAAGCAAAAAAAAAAAAAAAAAAAAAAAAAAAAAAAAAAACCCCAAGCAAACAAAGAAATAAACACACAGCAAAACTCTGTTGAAAGATGAAGGAAAGATATTAGGTAAGAGGTCTGCTTTGACCACCATCACGAAGGCTACGCTCTCATCTGCGCGTGTTGCTTTGTCTGTCTGTCTGTCTGTCTGTCTGTCTATCAGAGAGATCACGCAAAAAAATAACACTACCCAACCGATGAAAAAAAAAAAACCCTGGAAGCAAAAGGGAAAGTGTCCCACGGAACAGACCTTGACGGTGATGGGAACCACGATCAAATGGTGACACTGGGACATCCCGCCCTCTCAACCTCCCCACCACCACCTCCACCAACCCCTTTTCTTTTACGCTG
>JADBJO010000823.1:222500-227500 GCA_016801955.1 Conus betulinus | reverse complement strand
CAAAATATCCTGAAAATATACACCACCGGTCAGCCACAGATCCGTGAAATACACACTGCATCAGGGATTTCCAGGTAACCTGCAAAGCCCTGGGATACATAGAACCCATAGAGTTCCCAATTAGCTGGTGGATCCGCGAAAACCACGCTACGCGCAGAATATTTCCAATCAAATTATAGATCCCTGAAACATACACAGCCCGTACATTTCAAATCAGCTTTCAGGTCTTATACAGCACACACAGTATCACGAATCGATAAACCCGAGATCTATTTACACAACCCATCACAACCTAAAACATGATCTACCCCTGGAAGGTCCGAGCAGCGTGAAGAGTACACCAACCCGAAGGTCATTTCGATTAAGGGACAAATTCTGGAGATGTATACACACCTACAACATTTCCTAACAGTCGACATATTCCTAAAATGTATACCATACACAGCGTTTTTGCACACAGTGAACACATCCCTGAAATATGCCCAGATACTGTGCGTTAAATCAATCAACAGGCCAATGTAACAAGACACACTAACAGCAACATTTTCTGTAAACAGATCCTTGAAATTTATACACCGTCCACAATATTTCCAGTCAGTCAACAAAGCCCTGAAAAATACACCAAGCACAGGGGTTTCCAAACAATCACCGGATGACCGAAATATACACACCTATCTAATGGATCTCTACAAATCTTGAAAATATTCACCACCCTCAGTATTTCTGGTCAGTCATCAGATCCCTAAGATTACGTATCCCTAAGATATAGATCCCTAAGATTTCTACTTCATCAACAGATCTCTGAATAAAAATCATTCACGAGGTTTCCAATTTCTGAATAGAAAAAAAAACCTGATGTATACGTCATACACAGGATTTTCAGTTAAACAACAAATCCCTGAAACACACACCCCATATACAGTATTCCCAGTTAATTAACAGATCCCCCAAAAATGCACCATCCACGGGATTTCTGAGCAATCGACAGATTCCTGGAATTTCCACCATCCACAGTTTTCCAAATCATCGACAGATCCCTGAAATACGCGCAAAGCATAACATGTCCAACCATTCAACAGATCCCTCACATGCATGCTCCCGCGCAATATTTTCAATCGATCCCTTATAAAAATGATTCCAAATTATCAACAGATAGCGCAGTTTTTGAAAACAGAATCTTCAATAAATCAACAGACCCAACACAGCGCTAAGATTAAACTAATAGTTCAGTGGCAGAGAGCCAGACTCGCAGTCTTGGTGATCCTGGGGTTGCGGTTTCGAATCCCCGCCGGGCCGTTTCGGTGCAGGGGGATTTTTTTCCCCGGAGTTTACATTGGTTCTGACTCCAGTTCCTAAAAAGTCCTTCGAATGAGACTATAAACCTAGGTTCCGTGTGTGAACGCATGCATAGCATTTTGCACACACATAAAATCCCATCATCAACTTTCGGAAGAGAAGCTAGTTTGGCAGTTGGCATGGATGACACGTTACACATAGCATGCACCCTGCGTGAGAAATGGAAAGAATGGAGGAAGTAAGGAAACTAGAGTGAACGATATTGACTGGATAATTCTGGAAATGACCGAATGAAGCACCGGCAGGCAGCTCTTCAGTCGGCACTTCCCAGGTAGGCAGCCTGTTGCACACACGTGAGTGCAGACTGTCAGCGCCTAAAACCTTTGGCAAGGCGCACCATAAATGCTCTGTTAGTATCAGTATTATTATCATTATTATTATTATTATTACTATCATTATCATCATTACACAAAATAACATGAACACAACGCACAGCGACGTGCACACACGGACACACACAGATAAACAAAGACATATACCGACAGATAGAAGTGCACGCACACACACACACACACTACACACAGACACACACACACACACACACACACACACACACACACACACACACACACACACACACACACACACACACGCACGCACGCACGCACGCACGCACACACGCACGCACGCACGCACGCACCTGCAGACTCCCTTTGGCACAGTAGGCTGTGGCAATCAGGATGCTGGGAGCATCGATGCAGGCGCCGATGAAAGGGTTGAGGTTGTCGTGACGAAGTTCTCTCATCTGTGGCAAACATCCCAAACATCGTCATTGCTGAGGGTGTGTGAGGTGTGTGGTCTGCCGTTCTTTCTGTTTGTCTTGTTTTGTAGACTTCCTTCTAGTTCAACACTCGTTTATATTAATACCTCACGCAAAAGCCTGTTCCCTCTCTCTCTCTCTCTCTCTCTCTCCCCCCCCCCCCCCGCCCCCCCCGTTTGTGCCCGTGTGTGTGTGTGTGTGTGTGTGTGTGTGTGTGTGTGTGTGTGTGTGTGTGTGTGTGTGTGAGAGAGAGAGAGAGAGAGAGAGAGAGAGAGAGAGAGAGAGAGAGAGAGAGAGAGAGAGAGAGAGAGAGAGAGAGAGAGAGAGAGAGAGAGATGATGAACACATTTGATTTGACTGTGCACAAATGGGAGAATTTTCACGTGGGAGAATTGTTGAAAGGCCGTCTGCTATAATTATTATACGATAATCTTTTTTTATGATTAATCCTTCAGAAGGGTCTGCCTTATGCAAGACACTCGTTATTTTCTTCTCAGTTCGATCGGTCTTTTCCTTAAAACCCTTCTCAACCCTTAAAAAAACCTTTCTCAACCACACACACACACAACCCCAACTTAACTCCCTCCTGCTACCCCCCCGTATAGATCTCTCTCTCTCTCTCTCTCTCTCTCTCTCTCTCTCTCTCTCTCTCTCTCTCTCTCTCTCTCTCTCTCTCTCAAGGGCAGGTACATCCTTCTATCTCTCCTCCTCCGCTCCTCCGCACTGTTCTTCCAACTCCCCCCGAGTTTGTTGTATAGTAAACAAGAACACGACTGCGTTACACGTTTGCAGACGAAAACCCGGTTCTGTGTGCTGATGAATGAGCGCGAAGTCAGTGGGAGAACGCGTCATTTGATGTTACCCAACCGGCAGAGGCAGTAGTGCAATAATAGTGAACAATGGAAACTGTGAGCTGCGGTGCGCCAGTTAATCACTATGACTTAGCCAACACACAGGGATGACACACTGACACGGGAAACGGAATCATGCTAACAACGGTGTCAGTGTTGACAGAATCACTGACGATCTCTCATCAAACTAACCCAGCAAAATAAGAACAACGTATGCGAGCAAATAATGACTTGATCAAAAAGACAATGGCAAAACGATGTACGGTCATCTCGCCAGTTTTCGCGCGATTACGGAAAAAGAAACAGTGACAGTGTGTGTGTGTGTGTGTGTGTGTGTGTGTGTGTGTGTGCGTGCGTGCGTGCGTGCGTGCGTGCGTGCGTGCGTGCGTGCGTGTGTGTGTGTGTGTGTGTGTGTGGTGAGTGCTGGGGAGGAAGGGAATTTTTGTCTGGACACTTCTTAAAATTATACCCTATGGGTTCCTTTTTACGGGAAAAGCATCATGATTGCATTTGTATTGTATTTATCGAAAGGACAGTTGGATATTTTACATGGTAGGCCAAACTGCCGCAAGATGGATCCCACGCCTTGAAGATTGTTATGTATTCATACTATGACATGTATATTTTGTTCAATCGATTTTCATTTCTGCTGGTTCCCCCACCCCACCTTCCCTTTATCAATCGCGAATGGGCTGAAAGCTCATAACACAATAAATTCTCTGAGTCTTGAGTCTCTTTGAGTCTTTGAGTCTCTCTCTCTCTCTCTCTCTCTCTCTCTCTCTCTCTCTCTCTCTCTCTCTCTCTCTCTTCTCTCTCTCTCTCTGTCGTCCTCTCTCTCTCTCCCCTCTCCCTCTCTCTCCGCTCTCTCTCTCTCTCTCTATCTCTCTCTCTGCCCCCCCTTTTCCTCCTCCCTCCTTCCCTCCCCCATCTCTCTCTCTTTTCTCCCCCTCCATCTCTCCCTCCCTCCCTCCCTCCCTCCATCCCCCTACTGCCCTCACCGTCTTCAGCTCTTTTCGTACGCTGCGTGTAAGCTCCACATGGTTCTTGTTGACGCGGCGGAGGGGGCCACCAGCGTTCCCCGGTACGTGCCCACCTGGGTGAAGAGCTGCCTGAAGTCAAACTCCGTCTGCGACGTCAGAGAGATCTGACTGGACGATCTGCCCACCTGGCTGGACTGGGAAGGGGACAGACACACGACAGACGGTAACGGGTCACGATGGTTGCCTTTTGTTGGTGTTGCAGGTAGTGGTACTGTTGTAAGTGATGATCAAAAGAGTGATCGTAGTATCATGGGAAATACAACTAGAACTCCTACTTTGACTACATTTGTCTTTTGAAAATGTTCACGACAAAACCAAAACACCGGTAAACAATTCAAATGATAGCGAACCGCAAAATTAAAAAAAAAAAAAACGTGGACAAAGGAATTACAAGATAAAACACGACGCGTTTCGACCTCTAAGGTCTTCTTCAGGCAAAATGCGAAACAGTTAGGACAACGGAAGTCAAGGAGCAATCACTTATCTTTTTTGGCGGTTCGCTAACATTCATTTAAGATTTTTGTTTAGATTTCCACCTGCAGTCGTCTCACTTTGCAACAACATACCGCTATTATCCGTCATGAGTGTACTTCTAACAACAACGCAGACAGCAGCAACAAAGGTGGTAAGAACAAGAACAAGAATGCTACTGCTGCTACTGCTACTACTACTACCACCACCACCACCACCACCACCACTACTACTACTACTACTACTACTACTACTACTACTACTACTTGTAATAATAATTACATAACAACAAAAACCTTTATCATCATCATCATCATCATCATCATCATCATCATCGTCGTCATCAGACATCAGAATCATAATGATGACAGCGATGACGACGACGATGACGACGACTACGACGCTGCTGCTGCACACACACACACACACACACACACACACACACACACACACACACACACACACACACACCATAAATTCATAGACACATGCACATGCACACACACACATCCATGTCGAGAG
>JADBJO010000823.1:210000-217500 GCA_016801955.1 Conus betulinus | reverse complement strand
ATAATATATGTCCTGGCTAAGTACGTTACAGAGGCATCTAATGTCAGAAGAAAGAAATGTTCGGTAACAACTACTAGAGTTTGAGGGGTTTTTTTTTTCATGTATCCTTCGCAGCTTGGCGACCTTATTTAAAATTTTTTCGTTCTTTTCACCGTCATGAATGATAGTGAAATGGACGTTCATGTCTTATGTGGTCCGGCGGAAATGATTTATTTCAGAGAATGTGTGCCTGTTTATGGCGCTTGTATAAATGATTTTGTTATTAAGAAAACTACATGGTCATTTTGAATGATGAAAAAGTACGTAGTTTTTCTTTTTCTACAACAGTTTTGTTTTATTGACAATGGCCTACATATAGTCTTCATGTCAAGGGAATGTACATTAATACTTGCAGCGCCGAAACAAGTAATGTAAATAAACAATAATGTATAACTGATAATGTTAATATTAATGTTAGGACTCGAAACCATGAATCCTCTCTCTCTCTCTCTCTCTCTCTCTCTCTCTCTCTCTCTCTCTCTCTCTCTCCCCGTCTGCCCCCCCCCCCCCCCCCCCCCTCTCTCTCTCTCTCTCTCTCTGTTGCTGGCTCGCTCGACCAACTGAATGATGATGCACGTGTGTTGACCAACTTGCACTTGTGGCGGAGGCACACTAGTTCCCAGGTGTTTTGTGTTTCGCAGGAAGCGATGGAAGGGCGGCAGCTGGGTTTGCTGTGCCGCTTGCCGCAGGGCTTACACGTCGACGCTGCCAACAACAAGATCGATGACCACCTCCCCCCCCCCCCCCCCGTCTTCCTCCCTCTCTCTCTCTCTCTCTCTCTCTCTGATAAAGCAGCTGCATACTGTGAAAAAGTGCATTTTTTGTTCGTTCAAAATAAATTCCTGGACGTAGACGTGCGCACACCAAACGGTCTTGAGTATTGTCATTTGAATAGACGTCAAACTTATTTCAAGCAGACTGATGATGGCAAGAATGGAACGACCACGTTCAGAACAGTTATAGGTTTACTACGAGGGCCATGCAATATGTCAGGTGAATTATTCTATAAAAGGACTTCTAATACAGGTAAAAGCTTACCTTTTTTTAATTATTTCTCTACGTACTCTCCCCGCACTGCCATACATTTCTGCCATCGATGTACGATTTTGTGTAGAAATCTTTAGACTGACTTTTAAGCCAATCGCTCACAGAGGTTTTTATCTCTTCGTCACAGGTGAACTCTGAATAATTTAGCCCATTTGCAGTCATTGTTTTGGATTGAACATACTGTTCCATATACAGCAGATTTTCGTCTGTGGATTTCACTTGGTTTGCACTGTTTAGCTATCAAAAAAGCTGATAAGTGATCTCTGTTTAATCCTGGAGCATGTTTCTTGGTCGGCCATTTTGTATGATCTGAAAGCCGAAACCAGAAACATAAAATGTAAGGAAACAAAATAAAATAAATGACAGCAAAAACAGAAAAAAGTAAGCTTCTAACTGTATTATAAGTCCTTATTTAGGACAATTCACCTTGTGTATTGAATGGTCCTCGTACCTAGCTGACTGTATACTGTAAAGTGACTCCAGCCATTTGGCTATAATTCACTTTGTTTTCAAACTTATTTCTGAAATGATGTTGATGGACGCTTAAAACTTATAATGACAAAAGTTTCGCTGTAGGGTATCTGGTTTAGCTACGCATATTTTCATCTATACTGTTATGAGTTGTGCTTGATACCCCTTTCAGCTGACACGTATGGATGCACACAGGCTACCCAGGAAAGCTCATGTAATATTATGCAGTTTAGACTAGAGGGGACCGAGTATGTAGGTGTGCCAAATATTCGTATTTGTCCGTTTGAATTTAGCTTTGTGTTTTGTTTGGTTGAATCGATATGTGGAAGAAGTCAGGAGCTTTTTGAGAGTTTTTCAAGGAAAGGCTCATAGATTGCAGATGGCAGGAATGGAATAACCATGTACAGAGCAGCAATGGCTGTAGCATCTATTGTTGATTTAGCCGTATTTCACAACGTGTTCAATCTTACTGATGAATGAATACGGACAGACGCTTAAAACTAATCATAACTAAATTTCGTTTCGGGATATCAGATCCAGTGACATAGGTTTTTCACAGAATTCATACCTACTCTAAGTTGCTATGTCCACTTTTTTTTCCAGAAAATGAACCTTTGATGTCATCGCGCTGCAACATTATCATGAAAACATTAATCAGTATACGTATATATGGCCTTTCAGATTTATACGTATATATGGCCTTTCAGATTTATACGTATATATGGCCTTTCAGATGACAGAGTATGCAATATCATAACACCATTTTTGTCTTGTGATGTTTATTGTACTGTGGTTTGAGATGCACGTACTCTTTATAAAGGGACACGGTCTTTCTGTGAATACTGATTGACTCTATACCCTATATGCTCCATGTGTCTGATTGCCTGCCTGCCTGCCTGCCTGCCTGCCTGCCTGCCTGCCTGCCTGCCTGCCTGCCTGTCTGCCTGCCTGCCTGCCTGCTTGCCTGTCTGCCTGCCTGTCTGCCTGCTTGTCTATCTCTCTGTCGACGTTTCTCTGCCTTCTCTGTCTGTCTGTCTGTCTGCCTGTCTGTCTGTCTGTCTGTCTGTCTGTCTGTCTGTCTCTCTCTCTCTCTCTCTCTCTCTCTCTCTCTCTCTCTCTCTCTCTCTCTCTCTTCTGTTGTCTGCCTGCTCCTTAGTGTTTCACACCCTTTCTTTCTTTTGAACCAAAACAGAAATCCCGGTCGTAAAGCCGGAGGAGACCTTTGGTCAGCTGCAGTGGGCAAGTCCGTCCACACAACTGCACGTCAGTCAAAGAGGACGGTGCAGAAACCCGTGACCTGAATGAGTCCATACAAAAGACCAAGAAACCAAAGGTGAAAACACTGCCAAGTGAAGTAGCTAGGGAGGGTGGGGAGACTGGGGCCAGAGGAAAAGTGAGATAGCTACAAATAAAAGTAGTATGGAGGAGGAGTAGACTGTGCCGTGGAGGGCGGTGGGGGGCGGGTTGGGATTAGGACAGTAGACAGAGGGTGGAGACATGGTAAGAAGAGAAGACTCCAGTCAGCTCGAAAGTGGACATTCGTAAACAAGCAATCACGCGCCAGCGCAAGCACCCAGAAATAAACAAACAAGAAATTTGAAGGCGCTGGAAGGACAAATAATGAGTTTGGTATTTTGCTTGTTTGTTCTCTCTCTCTCTCTCTCTCTCTCTCTCTCTCTCTCTCTCTCTCTCTCTCTCTCATCTCTCTCTCTCTCTCTCTCTCTCTCTCTCTCTCTCTCTCTCTCTCTCTCTCTCTCTCTCTTTTGATAAAGTGCCTATATATTGTGGAAAAAGTGCATTTGTTTGTCTAACCAACTGTTTGGGCGCAAATATGCGTTTACCAACGATTGTGTGTATCTTGATTTAAATAGCTGTCAAAATGAGTTTAAGCAAAGGCTTCTAGACTTGCAGGAATGGAACGATCGTATGCAGAACAGCAATAGGTTTCATATCGTTCATTTGGCCCTCATTCACATTTTTTTCAAACTTATTTGTGAACTGATGTTGATGGACGCTTAAAGCTTATCATGACCAAATTTCGCTTTGGGGGTATTAGATTCGCTTTGCATTATTTTCATTCATGCTTTTGTGAATTGTGTTTCATACTGGTCACAGCTGACACGTGTGGAAGTACACAAGCTACTCAGGAAAGCTTATGCAATGCTATGCAGTTGAGAACAAGAGGTGGATCTTTGTGTTTGTCTGTTTGACTCTCACTAATGGTTTGTTTGGTTAAATCAAGTTTGGAGGTGGTTTTTTTTTCAGAGTGTTCAAGTGGATGCTTACAGAATGCACACAGGGATTGGAAGACCATGTTCAATGAACTGATAGGGACAGACTCAAAACACTTATGGTGATTAAGTTTCGCTTTGGGGTATCATATTTAGCTAATCATTATTTCGTCACAGAAATCATACCTCTACTCTCAGATACTATGTCTACTTTGTAAAGAAACTGACGAAGATGAATTGCACATTCGTATTAGGTTGCCTTGTTTCATTTAGTCTCAGAAAATAATTGGTAGCTGCAAAACTCTACAATACCCATAATGCTTTCAAATTGAACCTTTTGATTTATCCCATTATAATATTATCATAAACGTTTTATAAGCATGCTTATACAGGGCCTTTTCAGATGAGATACTGAGCAAAATTCTCTCTCCTCTCTCTCTCCTCTCTCCTCCTCCTCCTCTCTCCTCTCTCTCTCTCTCCATCTCTCTTTGCTCTCTGTCTCATCCTCTCTCTCTCTCTCTCTCCTCTCCTTCTCTTCCTTCTTTTGAATCCTCTCTCCCTCTCTCTCTGTCTCCTGTTGATCCCTCTCTCTCCCACAATCCTCTCTCTCCTGCTTGTCTGGGTCCAATCTGTTCCCTAGGAGACTCAAAGTGATCTTCTAGAGGGTTCTGGGGAGATCCTCCAGGGGAAAGTGATATTATGGGGCCAGAAGGTATGCCTCCTTCTCTTTCTCTATATGAATATCGCAGGCTGTCCTCCGCTCGTTTCCCAAACCAATAAACAACTTTCGCGGTTAACAAAGCTGAAAAAATAAGAGGAGACCTTTGATCAGCTGCAGTAGGAAGTCCGTCCACACAACTCTCCCTCTCTCTCACATCACTGCTTGTTCTGTGCCCTAAATTCCCTTTCTTTTGAATATAACAGACATGTTGAAAAGCTGGAGGAGACCTGGGCAGTAGGGAAGTCCCGTCAATCACAAAGAAACCCCGTGCAAATGGGTCCAACAAAAGACCAAAAGGAAATAGACTGCAAAGTGAAGTAACTAGAGAGGGATGGGGAGATCAGCGCCAGGGGAAAGTGAGATAGGGGCCAGAAGGTAGGCACAGGGTAGGAAAGAGAAGAAAGACTTCAGCCAGCTTTGCTGACCCCGTTTGAAGTAGATATATGTAAGCATGCAATCAGACACACCAGCGCAGGCACCCCAAAATAAACAAACAAACAAGAAAAAATGAAGACGCTGGCAGAACAAATAATCGAATTCGGTAATTTGCTTGTTTGTTGCTTTGGTCTCTCTCTCTCTCTCTCTCTCCTCTCCTCTCTCTCTCTCTCTCTCTCTCTCTCTCTCTCTCTCTCTCTCTCGCTCTCTCTCTCTCTCTCTCTCTCTCTCTCTCTCTCTCTCATTTGGCTGACTGATAATGGATGGATTAATCAGTGCACTTGTGTTGACCAAGCCCCTTGTGGTAGAGGCAGCCGATTCTCTTTTGGGGTTTGTCTTTCTCAGGGAGCAATCTAGAGGTGGCAACTAAGTGAGTCATTAGCTGTGCTGTTCACTGCAGGGCTTGCACGTTGACAGTGCCAGCGACAAGATTGACTCTGACTCTCTCTCTCTCTCTCTCTCTCTCTCTCTCTCTCTCTCTCTCTCTCTCTCTCTCCTCTCTCTCTCTCTCTCTCTCTCTCTCTCTAAAGCAGCTGTATACTGTGAAAGTGTGTGATTATTCGTTATACCGAAATTTCTGGGCGCAGATGTGGACAAAGCGAACGCTCTTGTGTGTTGTGATTTAAGTAGCTGTCAAACTAATTCTAAGCAAAGGCTTATCGACTAATAATGACAGGAATGGAAAGACCATCTCTCTCTCTCTTGCTTGTCTGTCTACTCCTCAGTATTTCCCAGCCTTTCTCGCTTTTGAATGCCAACAGACATTGGGACTGAAAAGCTGGAGAGCACAGCTTTTTAATCCCAATGTCTGTTTACATTCAAAAGCTGCAGCGCAGTCGTGAAGTCCGTGATCACAACTGCACGTGAATTAAAAATGACGGTACAGAAAAGCCCGTCACCTGCATGAGTCCATACAAAAGAAAAAGCCATCAAATGGTGAAGAAGACTGCAAAGTGAAGAACTAAGGAACGGGTGCGGTGATTGAAGCTAGAGGAAAAAAAGCGAGACAGCGGCCGGAGAGAAGGGACAGCACAGGAATAGAGGAAGACTCCAGCCAGTTCCGCTGACCGCCTCGAAGGTGGACATACGTATACAAGCAATCAGACATTGTGGGACAAGCACCAGAAAACAAATTAAGAAAGAAACAAAAAGAAATTTGAAGGTGCTGGGAGCACAAATAATTGAATTGGGTAAATTGCTTGTTTGTTGTTTTGGTCATTCTCTCTCTCTCTCTCTCGCTCTCTCTCTCTCTCTCTCTCTCTCTCTCTCTCTCTCTCTCTTCTTTGTTTATAGTTTGCTTGCTTGTTTCCCGGTTTCTTGCTCATCTTTTGTTTTATTTCGTTTCACACAGACACGCAAATAACAAAACATTACGCACATTGAACTTACACCACTAACCTCTTTGAATTTGCTACACACACGTGCATACGTGCGCACACCCACACACCGCTCACACGCAGCTACACACACACGTGTGCATGTGCACGCATGCACGCATCCACACAAGCACACACATCCGCGCGTGCACTCCTGCATATATACACACGCAGGCACACACACAGAAAGAGAGAGAAAGGGACAGAGACAGACAGACAGACAGACAGACAGACAGACAGAGAGAGAGAGAGAGACAGAGAGAGAAAGAGAGAGAGAGACGGTGGGGGGAGTAAGCGAGGGAAGGATGGAGGAAGAAACAGCACTTCGATAGAGATAAAAAGTACGTGAGAAAGAAAAAGTAATATGTAGATGAAAGAAAGGAAAACATTAAGAAAAAAGGGAAGAAAGAAAGAAAGAAAGAAAGAAAGAAAAAAAAGAAAAAGAAAAGAAAGAAAGAAAGAAAGAAAAAGAAAGAAAAAGAGAAAGAAAGAAAAGAAAACAAAAGAAGAGGCGGAGGTAGAGAGCGGGAAAAGAAACAGGAAGACAGACCCAACCTGTTATGTATACACATGGGAACGGGCACAAGACAGCAAATATTCAGTATCGGACATTGCGAGTTCGTATCCAGTAGTCGTCAATATGAGAACGGCCATTTACCAGAGCCCATCTTACAACGTTATCGTTTAGGGAAGGGGTGGGGGTAGGGGGTGCCAGTATAGTGTTAGACATGCCCCCAGATCCCGTCTCCCAGGATGGTCATCCTCGTCTTCCATATGACCTATGATGGGAGTGATGCTGATCTCAGTTGTACGGAACCAGATTAACCTACCAAAGCTGCGGCTGAAGACTCTGAATTCACATCAAATCTTATTCCACTCGCCCAAATTAATGCCAAATTAATGCTTTGACAATTAAACGGAAGTTTCGGAGACTGTCGGAGATTTTCGGTGGCGTCCAGAAATTTTCGAGAACCTTCGTGTAGGTAAAAAAAAAAACCCCACCCTTGCCGTTAACGACAAGGGCGTGATAAAAACTGGACATAACATTAGCTGCCACCACTGTCACAGCCCAGTCCCTGACGACATACATTGGGATTCTCACAAGAACACATTTGTAACCCGAAACAATATTTATGTGGGGAAGAGAGAGCAAAAAGGGAATGAGGTGGACTAGAGGAGG
>JADBJO010000823.1:187500-192500 GCA_016801955.1 Conus betulinus | reverse complement strand
CTGGCCTGGGAGGTACAAAAGTGAACATCATGAAGCTTACGATTCCCAGCTCAGAACAGGTGACCGATAGTGATGCAGGGAAGACACCTGCCAAAAGAAGCACGCCTTCAGACGACCACTCATCCAAGACGTACGGACCAAATGCCAGCACCGCCATCAATGTTTTTGATAACAGAAGAGTACGTACGAGTCGTGGCCTGGACGCAGCTGCTTCCCTTTAAGTATAGAGAAAAGAGTTTCGGGGCCAAAAACACTTGTCCGAGGAGGGGTTCTGCTGTCAAGTTCTTTCTAAAAATCAATCGGTCTGTCTGTCTGTCTGTCTGTCTGTCTGTCTGTCTGTCTCTCTCTCTCTCTCTCTCTCTCTCTCTCTCTCTCTCTCTCTCTCTCTCTCTCTCTCTCTCTCTCAAGTATGAGAGGCATCATTTCTTATCGCGACGGGTGACAAAGTGATCGCCTAAATGCTGCTGGCAGCTCCGCTCTAAAGCTTCGCTATCTGGAGAGCTACAGATCTCTGTCTTTCCCTGACCCCTTTCTACCCCTCTTCACCCTGATTCATCCCCACCCAAACTTCTGTCTGTCTGTCTGTCTGTCTGTCTGCCTGCCTGCCTGCCTGCCTGTCTGCCTCTCTCTCTCTCTCTCTCTCATACTTTTTTGCTATAGGCAATAAAAAACTCTCTCTCTCTCTCCCTCCCTCCCTCCCTCTCTCTGTTTGTGTGCGTGCGTGTGTGTTGTACAAAACGGACAAAATGTCTGCGTCATTTTTAGGGCAGTCATAAATGGGACAAACTCCATGCATCCCAGATTTCTACGCAACACGAATCTTGAACTAATCACTAAATCGGCCCTTCGGGTCAACCGAGTAATGGCCTAATATCAGGCATTGGTCCGTGAAGCACATTGCAGGGGCACAGTAGGACATCACGTGCAGGAGACGGCTTTCGCCCAGTTGACTGTCAGCCGTCGAGAATGACCCTATGGATTGATGACTAGCATTTAATCAAATTAAGAAGGAACGAGCTCACGCACCAGCTTGTCTCCTTCTTCATCGGAAAACGTCTTGAATCATCGTGGAGAGTGAAGAGGGCGTGTGTGTGTGTGTGTGTGTGTGTGTGTGTGTGTGTGTGTGTGTGTGTGTGTGTGTGTGTGAGGGAGGGAGAGAGAGAGAGAGAGAGAGAGAGAGAGAGAGAGAGAGAGAGAGAGAGATTTGAAACGCTACGCAGACGTAACGACTGAACATGTAAATTTACACTTTTGTACCACTATGATCAAAATGATAATATCGAGTGAACTATGTCCACAGGGCGAAAATTGTGTCCCTGCAAAGACATCGGGGCAGCCGTAGAATAACTAGACCAAAACATCCAAGTAAACAAGAAAGGAAGAAAAACAACAACAACAAAGAATGAAAAGAATAAAGAAAAAGGACAATCCTTACCGTAGTTTTAGAAGAAAAAAATACAAATCAGTCCAGGCGACAAAGGGCTTTGTATCAATTAAAATCTTTCAGAAAAAAAAAAATCATTGTTACTTCCATCAAGGAGGTTATGATTTCATCCATGTATGCCAGGTTATCTGCCTCGCAGCAGCATTCCGCAAGAACTACCGAGCCGATTTCTTTTTTTAAATTGTGAAAAGATGAAATGTAAACCAACGGCCAATTCTGTACCGTCTGGTGTCCAATACGTGGGACACAAGCTCTCTTCAGAAGATTTCTTACACATTCTTACCAAATATGGACACTGTGAAGTTCTCGATTCAATGTGAAAAATATCTATTGAAAAATGTAGACTTTCTTACAACATTAAACTTTCTAGCGAGGAGAAATATCGAAAAGAATACGTTTTTCCTGTGACAAAAAGTTGATATTTCACAGGGAAGTAACTCTGTCAGTCCGTTTTCATAATTACTTCCGTTAGTGAATGACAAATTTCGAAGATCCGTTCCACCTGGGTGCTGTCTGCGCCTACCCTAGAGTCATTCTTGCTACTGATCAGATATGACCTTCTGCAGCAATGTTCGATTTCGATGAGATTGAAAACAGTGTCATCAAAGTGTCATCAAATTAAACTATTTCCGTGATTTGGACTTTTTGTCGCACTGTCACTGGGCGGCATTGTTCTATTCGATTTTGTTTAACTCCATTGGTTCACTTCCATTGTACGTGTCATCCCTACCCCTTGTCTCCTGCTCTTCAGAATACAAGCTGACACTAACAAACCCTCTATCCCTTAATTCTTCTTTTTCTTCTTTGCGGGTAGTAGAGTAGCATGAGTTCCGTCAAGTTACGGACAATCTGGCTTGTCTAGTTGGCTGAAATGGGCAAAGGCTGCTTGGTGCGTGACTGTGTGAAGGGATAGCTGGATAGATCATTTTAAGAAATAATGGCTGGATAGATTTTCTTTTCGGTGTTTTCATCCGTTCACCGATTGTTTTGTGTATGTTGTTTTAGTGGGTAATTCAGCCACTGAGTAAATGCCTATCTTATACGTCAATTGTCACCATAATTTTAACGGTATCTTATCAAAAAAATATAACAGGACACTCTGTTTCTACCGGTACAGGTAATAGACAGGACGATGAGACTTTTTATAGTATAAAATCCTATCTGACTGGGATATGTACATTAATTAAAAAAACGGAAGTCCGAAAAAAAAAGCTGAGTGTTTCCATTAAAACATAATGAAACCAAAAAATGAGAATGATGAACGGTTAAGAATAGGTGGCCATGTATATGCATTTAGTGTGTGTGTGTGTGTGTGGGGGGGGGGGGGGGGGGGGGGGAGAAAACAACAAGAAACCGAAAGGAATTTGAAACAAGAGTGAAAAATGGAAGATTTGCAGCAGAGGCTGAAGGAACAGAAAGAGTGCCACTGTGCTCACGAGCACATCAATGTATGTGAGACGAATAGAAAATCAAAGACACAGACCGCGGGTCATACCCGGGCCATAACCCTATTTGAAACAACAGTCACACAGATTTTAAAAAGGCGGGGAAATCAGGAATGAAATCCTGGCACCAAACTGACAAACACATTCAGATACGCTGTTGAAATAACATTTAAACTTGAAGCGGTCGTGTCAATGTTGTGTATTTTAAAACTTTAAAGTAACTACAACATCAACAACAAAAGAGACAGACAGAGAGAGAGAATATGAATAAATGGGCATGTCGACAGAATAGTGAATCGCGTGCAAATAAAAACAGAAACGACATCGAGATGACGTTTAAAACACGATAAAATCATGGGATCTACAAGAAAATGAAAAAAAGAAGATTGAAAATAACAAGTACATGGAGAGAGAGACAGACAGACAGACAGAGACAAACACACAGACAGAGAGAAACAGACAGAAAGACGAACAGATAGAGAGAGACAAACAGGCAGACACAATCAGAGAGAGAGAGAGAGAGAGAGGGGGGGGGGGGGGGGGGGCAACTTTAAAGTTTAACAGTCATTCCCAAAAGGTCTGTTCACGAGAAGGAAAAACAAGATAACAGCAACAGCAGCATTTCGCCGTCATGAGAAATAAAGCCAGATATTCCCCCCAGACGCTTAATCAAATTAAAAGCTATGAAAACATTTCGCAGGGTGGGACGGGACGGTGGGTGGGGGTGGTAGGGGAGAGATGGGGGCGGGGGGGGGGGGGGGGGGGGGGGGGGGGGGGGGGGGGGAAAGGGGCGGAGCAAAATCTCACAAGAGCCTCGCGATCAGATCGGAAGTAGGCTTTCAAATTTATACCACGACCCTGCAAACAAAAGGAAAAAAGGCAAACGGAACTTTTAATAATAACAGTCAACAGATCATTCACTCCAACGATGACTATATGACGTTCATAGTTCTTTGATCAGCATACAAATATCATGTAGCATGTAATAAACAAACTTTTAGAAAGAAAAAAATCATTTGAAAAAAAGGGATATACCCCCAAACGATGACAACAAAGAATAGAAAATATAAGCAAATCATCATCGGTCAGTACAACGAACGTATCCAGTCTCTTAGATCTACATTCCCATCACCACCACCCCATCCCAATGCCCAAACACACATCCATCTCCCCCCCCCCCCCCCCTGCCCCTCCCCCCTCCATTTTCCCCCTAAACCCATCTCCCCTTTCACCCTCTTCCCTGTCCAGAAATCTCTACCCTGATTCCAAATTTCCTATCTACACAACAACAACAACAACAACAAAGAAAAAACACAGAACCTCCGCCAAGGTCGATAGGATTTCTCCTTGGATCTGGATCCTCATCCCGGATCCGCACTAAACATTTGCGGATTCCCTTCGGCTCCGCATCAAACATCAGTGGATTCAGTATGAAACTGCACCACGTGCCCGCAGCAAACACTAGTTGGTTCATTCCGATCTGTACAACGGACCTGCTTCAAATGTAAGCGGGTACATTTGGATCCGCAACACTAGTGGCTTCATTCCGGATCTGCACCTCGGATCCACAACAAGAAGAGAGGGTTTAATCTGGATCCGCACTAAACACTGAGGGGGGTTCATTTGGATCCGCACCATGGATCCATAACAACACCTAGTGGTTTCATTCCGGACTCGTACAATGGATCCGCAACAAACACTTGGGGGGGGGGGGGTGTTTATTCCGGATCTACACTAAACATTAGTGGATTCATTCCGCACCACGCATCTGCAACAAACACTGGTGGGTTTATTTCAGATCCGCTCCAAAAACACCAGTGGGTTCATTTCAGATCTGCGCCACGGATCCGAAACAAGCATCAGTGGATTGAATCCGGATCGGCCCGACGGATCCGTAACGAACAAGGATGGGCTCATTCTGGATTCGCATCACGGATCGGATCCATAATAAACACCAGTGGCTTCATACCGAATCTACACCAAGGGTCCGCAACAATGATTAGTGGATTCATTCTTGGGATCCATTCCACCTCTCATAGTTTCTTTAAAAAGTGGTTCAGTGGTTAACTGCGAGAACAGAAGTACAAACCAACGAAAGGGGATGAACATTT
>JADBJO010000823.1:172500-180000 GCA_016801955.1 Conus betulinus | reverse complement strand
TCCGTGTGTAGTGTGTGTGTGTGCAAATGTGCCTGTGTGTGCCTGTGGATATGTGTGTGTGTGCATATGTGTTTGGGCATACGTGAGTGCGTGCAGCGTGTGAGTATGCATGTATGTGTGTTAATGTGCGTACAGGTGTGAGCATACGGGTTACTCTGTTAAATATTCTTATTACAATTATGACTATTGTTTCTTGATGATCTGTCTTCTTGCTTCATTGTGGTCTTTCTTTGTGTTCTAGTAGGAAATAGAAGACTAACAAGGGTAGCTGAAACTTCATGGACAGACAGAACAATGGACAGACAGAGAGGCGACTGACTGAAAAGAAAGTGGGAGTTAAATGAAGAGGGAGGGAGGGAGGGAGAGAGACAGAGACATAGACAGAGAGAGATGCAGGGGGGGGGGGGGGGGAGGAGAGATCCATCAGTCTTTCTCCATATTCCATTTCTGCCTTAACCCTTGGTGACTTTGTTTCGCCTTTTTTTTTGTAACACCAAAGACTGACTGATTGATGAGATCACCATCTGATGGATTAGCTGACACATTGACAGACTGACTGATGGGGATCACTAGCTGACCTATTGATTGGTGTTTCAGTGTACTTGTGTTGACCGAGGTCGCCTTTGGGGTGGAGGCAGGTGTTTCCCTGCTGTTTGTTGGCGAAAAGCGAGGGGCGGCAGCTGTGTTCGCTGTGTGGTTTGCTGCAGGGCCTTGTGTCCTCAGTGCCCGGTGACGTGATCGGCAACCTCCGCCTCTCTGTCAGTCTTTCCCCTCTCTCTCTCTCTCTCTCTCTCTCTCTCTCTCTCTCACACACACACACACACACACACACACACACACACACACACTCAAATACACACAAATTGCAAGAGACCAAACACACAGCATCTGGCCCTTCAGCATACTAACATTCAATTGCTGTTCCTAGGAGCATCTTAAGACCTCATGACATTATACCTAGAGCGAGCTCGCCAAGGTTAAGGCGGAAACTGAATGTGGACTGACGAAGCCTCGCGCCTTTCCATATATAACGAGCTCAACGCCTTCAAAGCAAAATGTGCGTTAAGATTAAAATTGAAGGATCTTATTACCAAATCAAACTCGCTGGCCTGGCTTTAAACTAAAGTTCTAAACCACGTTAATGTTTTGAACTTGCTTTTTTGGTCATCTGGTATGTTTATTTCTAACAGCAAAGACAGAGGCCTGGGATTAAGCACAATGACCTACATTAGTGCTTTGCAAACATACACAACAAGATCTCTCTCTCTCTCACACACACACACACACACTCACACACACACACACACACACACACACACACATCACACTCACTCACGCTTGCACACACACACACACACACACACACACACACACACACACACACACACACGAGGGAACGCGCTAGAATGAAGAGATTAAGTTAGCCCAAAGCAGATAACGATTTCCGCCCCCCTTCCTACCCCCCCCCCCCCCCCCCCCCCCCTCCTCCTCTACCATACCGCCCAAGGGAAAGGATGACCATCTCGACAACGACAAGGTCATTCAACGGTGGACAATTCCACAGCTGCGGTTACGAGCGTACCACAAGGTGAGAACTTTGTAGCCACGTAATCACGCGAAGCATCGTGGATATATGGACGGGTTTGAACTATGATTGTGTCTGGTTGTCTCTCTAGCTGTCTGCAACGCCAGTTGAGGCGCGTCTGGTTTTTTTTTTTTTTTTTTTTTTTTTTTTTTTTTTTATTCTGTTTTTTTTTTTTTTTTTTTTGTTTTTGTTTGTTTGTTTGTTGTTTTGTTTCGTTTTTTTCGTTTTCTGTCTTTCTGCTTCCGTGCTTGCCTCCTTCCCATTTCTGAACCCCTCTCCCCCCACCTCCCATCCCCCCATCCCACCTCCCCTTTCTTCCCTTGCACCACCCACTCCCCCTCTGCTTTCCCAGTGGTAATGAATGACTCCTATGCCGATCACTCTGGACATCCCATTCACAGCCATGCCCTGCCCTAGCACCGGCAGACTGCAGGCAACCCACCGGAGGAGACACGGCACAGCTGACGGGTCACTTCGTGCCGTGTTTTCAGGGTCTCCGTGTAAAACAGTTGACTACATTGGGGAATGGTTCGACTCGCCAGGCCTCTTAAGGGCATTACTGACAGAGAAAATACTGTTCGCAGAAAGCCAAGCACAGCGTACGGCTCCACGGTACACTATACATTTCATCGCTGGTCCGAGGAGCATTTCCAGGCCCCCGCCAATAACTGCTACGCGTGGAGCAAGTTCACAGAACGTTGAGGCAGAAATGGAATGTCGATAGAGACTGATGGAATCTCACGTCTGGCACTGTCCGGTTGACAGATGCTTTGAAGTGAGCTTGAAGGAATTCCTCCTCCTCTTCCTCCCCCCCTCCTCCTTCCCCTCCTGCTGCTGCTACTACTTCTACTATTACTACTACTTCTATTACTACTGCTGCTGCTGCTGCTGCCACTACTTCTACTACTACTACTTCTACTTCTGCTGCTGCTGCTGCTGCTGCCGCCACTACTACTACTAATGCTGCTGCTGCTGCTGCTGCTGTCACTACACTACTACTACTACTACTACTACTACTACTACTACTACTTCTACTGCCACAACTATCACGATTACTGATACTATTTAACGTCCGTTTTTTTTTTTCCCCGTTTACTTTAAATTATCTTCGTCGTCTTCGTCTGCGACATTTATTTCATGAAAGTGATGATGAAAAAATGAAACAGACTGAAATAATCCAATTAGAAGACATTAATTTCCCTTGCTTTCTTCCTCCTCTGCTGTGTGCTCTCTCTTATCATTTTTTTTTTTTATTCAGTATTGCTCTGTTTCTTTCATTCATTTCTTCTCCCTTCAGCTTCTTCTCTCGCTCTTTCCCTTCAAAAAGACCCCAGCGCCTTCAAAAGCAAAATGTGCGTTGAGGATGAAACTGAAGGATCTTCCTTCCCGAAATCAAACTCGCCGGCCTGGCGTTAACGTCTTGACCCCGTTCGTGTTTGTTTTTTTTTTTTTTTTTAGCTTGCTTTTTGTTATCCCACTCTGTCCTCGGTTTTTTAAATAGGAAAGGCAAGAGGCCTGGGATTAAACACAATTATCGAAATGGGAAGATTAGGTGGTTATCCCCGCTTGTTACTCCCACTTCTGCCGGCAGGCAAAATCTCTCTCTCTCTCTCTCTCTCTCTCTCTCTCTCTCTCTCTCTCTCTCTCTCTCTCTCTCTCTCTCTCTCTTGTAGTAGTAGTAGTAGTAGTAGTAGTTTACTAGTGATGTTATGGAAAGCATGGGCGCGCGTAGTTGTGTGTGTGTGTGTGTGTGTGTGTGTGTGTGTGTGTGTGGGTGGGTGGGTGGGTGTGTGCGCGCGCGCGCGTGCGTGCGTGTGTGCATGCGCACGTGCGTGTGTGTGTGTTGATAGAAAATGGTCGTATTTGTGTGTGGGGGGGGGGGGGGGGGGGGGGGGGGGCGGGGGTTGAGAGTGCATGTGTGTGTGTGTGTGGGGGGGGGGGGGGGGTTCATGCGCGCGCACATGTGTGTTTGTGGGGGCGCGGGGGGGGGGGGGGGGGGTCATGCGCGCGCACATGTGTGTGTGTCTATGTGTGAGTGCACATGCGCGCGCCAGGCCGTTTGTACTGGCCTGTGTATGTTGCACGCGAGCGGGTGTGTGCGTGCGTGTGTGTGTGTGTGTGTGTGTGTGTGTGTGTGTGTGTGTGTGTGTGTGTGTGAGGGAGAGAGAGAGAGGCAGAGAGACAAACAGACAGAGAGGAAAAGAGAGAGTTGGATGGGTGCGTGTGTGGAAGCATGCTTGCGTGTGCGTTTGGCTTGTGTGTAAAATTAAAAAGCTATATTATTTCATCAACTCAGTTCTCTCTCTCTCTCTCTCTCTCTCTCTCTCTCTCTCTCTCTCTCTCTCTCTCTCTCTCTCATATTCTGTGTGTGTGTGTGTGTGTGTGTGTGTGTGTGTGTGTGTGTGTGTGTAAGCTGAATAAAAACGACGGCAAGCTTACAAAGCCTAAGGCCGGTTTCAGAAATGGATATTTACGTTTCATCATATTTTACACCAACTGCAATCATAGAGATAGCCTTCTAATAGAAAACTTGATGAGCTCTACGCCTGTTTTAGAGATCTAAAAGAGGCATTTTATTTAGTGAAGCATGAACCTCTCTTTGAAATGTTGCTGAGGAATGACATGCATGGTACATTTATGAAGGCTGTCAGGGCTGTTTACACTCTGTGCCTTCCTTTGTAAGATTAATTGACAGATTAACTCGACTGTGCATTTGGTTTGAGACAAGGATGCATTCTTAGCCCTGAACTTTTTCTCGGTCTCTGTAAAACGAAATTGTATTGTCTACACAAGAAAACTGCTTGCATGCCATTTAACCGTTACCTGGTCTCATTGATTTTTTCTCCCTTTGTTTGCACATGATATGATTCTTTTGTCCGACACCCCTTGAGGTCTTCAAAATCAAATCGATGCATTAAATGAAGCTCGCAAGAAATTGGTTTTGAATATCAACGAAGATAAAAACAAAGAGATTATTTTCGTAAATGCCGATTTGGGGGCAAGAATGATAGATGGATTTTGAACGAATAGATTCTGGGTGTGGTAACCGAGTAAAACTACCTTGGGTTTGTCTTACGAAAGAAAATGAGCCTCCAGAAATGTGTTGATGCTCTGGCGAGTAAAGGCAGCACAGTGTGCGCGTTTGATTTATGAAGCATTATTATGGGCAGACTGCATGGTATTTCATATTTCGTAGTCTTGTTCTTTCAGGATCTTTGAAACTCAAGTGCACCCTAAATTAATGTATGCAGCTGAAATATCGGATTAAACAGACAAGACAGCATTGAAAAAGTACACACTTTTCAAGGTAAGCGATTTTAAAGTCTCTTTAAAAGTATCAAATAAGTTCGTTTGGGGTGAAACTGGGAGTTATCCGTTATACGTCAATAGTTCTGTTAGATTATCGAATTCTGGCTGGAGATTTTTAACATGGGCATGCCCGGACAACCAAGATTGGCGTACATCATGCTAAAAACAAAAGATAGATGACGGAGGTAGACCGTGCTTCACAGCTTTAGTTCAGGATACTTTTTGCAGTATGGGGTTTGGACATGCTTGGTTTGGTTTGGAGTAGGATGTGAAATTCCATTTCTCACTTTGTTCAAATAACGAATGAAAGATGATTATTTGCAAGAGTGGGGTGACTTTGTCATTAGCAAATATAGATAGATAGATAGATAGATAGATAGATAGATAGATAGATAGATAGATCTCAGATCTCTGTGTGTGCGTGTGTGGGTGCGTATTTGCGTTCCTGCGTGCGCGAGCGCGTGGGCGCGCGTGTGTGTGTGTGTGCGCGTGTGTCTGTGTCTGTGTGTCTGTGTGTGCGTGCGTGCGTGCCTACGTGCGCGTGCATGTTTGTTTGCGCGTGTGCACTGTACTCACCGGGATGTCGTCGGACTCAAAGTTGAGGCGGAAGTTACCGACGGGAAACATGTCCCAGCTGTCGGCTGTCTTCTTTGCACACGATGAGCGAAAAGTTGCCCCCGGTGTCCCCCTTGGAGTTGATTTTGCTCAGGTAGCCAAAGGCACCTGCACAACAGCAAGTTTTATTTCACCAACGTTGGGGGTCGGGGGCGAGAACATTCCTGTGGGAAAAGGACGATTAACATTAATCTTAATGACAACTCTCTCTTTGTCTCTCGGTCGTTGTCTCTGTCTCTCTGTCTGTCTGTCTGTCTCTGTTTGTCTCTCTCTCTCTCTCTCTCTCTCTCTCTCTCTCTCTCTCTCTCTCTCTGTCTCTGTATGTGCGCGCGCGCGCGTGTGTGTGTGTGTGTGTGTGTGTGTGTGTGTAAGTGCATGTGCGTTTGTTTCTTTGCTTGTGTTTGTGTGTGTGTGTGTGTGTGTGTGTGTGTGCGCGCGCGCGCGCGTGCGTGCGTGCGTGCGTGCGTGCGTGCGTGCGTGCGTGCGTGCGTGCGTGTGTGTGTGTGTGTGTGTGTGTGTTTTTGTTGTTGTTATTGTTCTAGCTTTCGTTTTGTCTTCAATTCTTGTTTGGCATGAGTGTCGAAAACATGTAAAGGCAACTGCCATTTTGTCAAGCTAGTCGGTTTGTCATCGTGATGCAGCCTTGCTCAATGTTAAGAAGTTAGATTGATTCCGCAGACAAATCTTCGAAGAGCTGCCGAATCAAGTTAATCAATCTAATATCAACATACTTTCAGATGCTTTTTGTTGGAAAAAAATGGCAACATAAGGCTGTACATTTAGGGGCAGTCAATGACTTAATAGAATTCATTAACAACTTCATTCATGTCATGTCACAATCTCTGTCTACTCGTTCTCCGCTCATTGACCCATATCGTCGTCCGGGGTATACCCGTTCTATTATGAGCCTGTGGCTGCTTTTCCATTTTAACCCTATCACTACAACATCGAAATCAGTCTATCTGTACAGGGATTTCTGCTTACTTTTGTAGGTCTGGTTGATGATGTTGGCGATGATCAGTCGCCCATCGAAGATGTTCCCTCCGGATTTTAGCACCTTGTCGGCGGCACGTGCGTACAGCCACACGGCGTCATACAGGTAGGCAGCCTCCACCCGGATCTGGAAGAGGAACAGAGAAAAGTCATCAACTGTCTCGGCTTTGACCGCACTGTATGCCTTATATGAAAAACTATATCTATTCCAGTGGGGAGTTCTTTCGTTTCCTCATTTTCTTTCATTTTGTGAAGAGCGCTGAATGTAGCAGTATGAATGTGTCAGCACACCACATATGAGTACAGTAATAAACCGACGGCTCGGTGTCACACGTCAAAATATCAGAGTCAGCACGCGAACGTCCATCGATAATGAAACAGATTGTGCATGGTGAACGAGCGTCTTTTAAACAAAAGGAGAGAACCACAAAAAGACAAAAAAGTGAGAAAATAGGAGGATGGGGCCCCCACTCAAGAAAGGGAAACTAAAAAAAAAAAAAAAAAAAAACTGGAAAAAGGAAAAAAGTGGGAAAAATGGACGTTGGAGGACCCACAATAAAAAGAAAAGTCATCAATTACATCACGAAGTCAATGGAAGATCTCGCACAACGGAGAATCATACAGTTTGTATACGGACATACGCAATTGTGGCAGATCTTTTACATCTTTGAATCAAACAAGATGGTTTTTCGACATGCTGTTTTACACATTTCTTCCAGTGTTACGAAGCAGTGACGATAGTGACGTGAATGCCAAGTGATAATACCTTATGGATGGTAACGATGGGTGTCACCATATCGTGTCTCCTTATCCACCGACGTGTTCCAAAAGTGATAAAATGACTGGGACTGAAATGTTCCGAGTGACAACGATATTCGATCAAGATAACTTAGTCACCACGGTTGTATGGTGTGGTCTTCGAGGACCTCTCTCTCTCTCTCTCTCCGCTCTCTCTCTCTCTCTCTGTGTGTGTGTGTGTGTGTGTGTGTGTGTGTGTG
>JADBJO010000823.1:162500-167500 GCA_016801955.1 Conus betulinus | reverse complement strand
ATTCTATGAACATGGTGATTCACATAGAATTTAATGCTCCGTGTAATTGAAGGGGAGCATAACCCGAAAGGATTCTCAACATGAATACTGCTTTCTTGTTCCAGTTATACTTTTAATGGTAGCATGTCCAGGTTTTCATTGTCAGAATATTATAGTGTTCTGCTAAAGATTCATACCGCGGCCATTTTGCTACCTCGGCAAAGTGCAACAGTCAAACAGAGTTCACTGCGTATTGATGGACATGGCACTCACAAGCTGGAACAACATCAGGAGAGCTAGCTGCTTCTGCGCAGGATATGCATCAACTCACTACGTGGCTTGCCGTCCATATGGCTTGACTGGTCGCGACCGAGGGACTAGTTTGTCCACCGCAGATACGTGCAAGTCCTTGTTAACGATGTGGGTGAAGTCTCCTCTAGACTCTATCCTCCCATTCCCCGCAAAGGAGACAGCGGAAGAAGCATCCCCAGGCCATTGCCAAAGCTGTTACAAGCGAGGCAGAAATCTGGAACGGGAGGAGGGGGGAGGGGGGGGAGAAGGGACACGGGGAGGAAGGGAGAGGAGCGGAGGGAGGGGGGGGGGAGGAGGAGGCGGTGATGATGGGAGTAGGGAAGTGGGGGAGAGGACCAGAGGGTAGTCTTGTGTGCTCTGACGATTTCTTAATGAGCTGTCAAGTTGGACATGAGGTCACCGTCCTGGGCCGGCACCGTGTGCATGTGGGCAGGGTGTGCGCGTGAAGAATTGGGGTCAGAGTGGGGGTGTGCGTTGGAATGAGGGAGGAAGCGCTCTCTCTCTCTCTCTCTCTCTCTCTCTCTGTATATATATATATATATATATATATATATACACATACATACACACACACACACACACACACACACACACACACATATATATATATATATATATATATATATATATATATATATATATATATATATATATATATATATATATATAGTATACATCACATAATTTTTTTTATGCGGCAACCAATGATGGAATCTCACACAGCAGTGTGTAATCCAGCCTGTGTCAACTGGTAGTGCGCACGGGGGTCTTGGTGACCTCGTTACCGCGCGGGGGATAAAAAAGTGCAAAGTTGCGTTAACTGTGCCTGTTTTGCATCAAGCTTGCTGGCGACACAAGATGTGTAAAATGAAAAATTCTTTTTTTTCCCGTGCAAGAGCAGTCTCTCAAGTGAGTTTTATGCCCCTTCTTTTGGCTGTTTAAGCGCGGGGGTGGTTACTGTCAGCCCTTTTCTCACCATGCCACCACGAAGAAAACTTAGCACCTTTGACAAAACCAGGGCGATTGCGTGGGATACAAGATGGCATTGCAAAGGCTGAAGTGGCGCGACGACTTGGTGTGCATCATTCAGTTATTGTTAGACTGAATCAGCGTTTTAGGGCGACCAACAGCGTTGAAGAGAGGCCACGGTCAGGTCGGCCTAGGCAGACTACTCCCAGAGAAGATCGTTTCATCGAGAGGCAGGCCCTATTGCAGCGGGATACCACTTCCACCAGCATCCAAAGGCAGCTTCGTATGGCAAATAACACCATCCTCAGCCGTCAAGCCATACGAAACCGTCTTCACCACTTCGGCCTCATCACGTCACGCCCAGCTGTTCGACCACGACTGCTAGCAGCCCATAGGCTGGCTCGCCGAGCTTTCTGCCATCGTCATGTGAGATGGAACCAACAACAGTGGTCCCAGGTCCTCTTTTCAGATGAGTCGCGGTTTAGTCTTGAACACAATGACGGCCGAACTAGAGTTTGGAGGCGTGTTGGTGAACGTTACATTGATGCAGCTGTTCGCCAGACCAGGGCCTTTGGGGGAGGATCTGTTATGGTATGGGGTGCCTCAGCCTCCACCACAAGACACCACTCTACCATATTGATGGAAACCTCACAGGCATCCGCTATCGGGATGAAATCCTGGCGCCTGGCGCCTTTCGTTGTTCCGACCATGCAACGGATAGGACCCATGGCAGTCTTCCAAGACGACAATGCTCGGCCACATAGGGCCCGGGTGGCCGAAAACTTCATTGTGCAGGCCGGCATCAACAGGATGATCTTCCCGGCGTATAGTCCCGACCTCAATCCCATCGAGCATATGTGGGATGAGTTGGGGAGACGTGTGAAGGAGAACCATCCACCTCCCAGAGACCGCCAGGATCTCTTCCAAATGCTGCAACTGGAATGGCAGAGAATCCCTCAGAGGGTCATCAGAACACTGGTCAACTCGATGAGGAGTCGCTGCGTGGAATGTCTCGCCAATGGCGGTGGCCACACCCACTATTGAAATGATTTTGTGAACTGAACAGATTTTTTGCGAACTTTGATTTCGACCCATCCTCTGTTTAATTGTCTGTAAATCAACAACCGTTCATTCGATCCCAATGAAATTCGTGGCTTTATATTTTGGAAATTATGCGCTGAATGTGTGCAACTCAGTTGTCTCTATGGCTTTCAGCGGAGGCAAAACTAAAGATCCCCTCCTCTCTCTCTCTCCTCTCAGGTCTCTCTCTCTCTCTCTCTCGAGAGAGAGACCTTGTCTGTGGAGAGAGAGATGTGTCAATTAGATAGAGGCTTTAGAGAGGAGTTGAGACGGACAGACAGACTAGACAGACAGACAGAGAAGAAGAGAGGAAGTCTGTGAGTGAGAGAGAGAGTGAACAGATAGATTGTTCAGACAGACATAGATAGATCAACATAATAAGTATGTAGATTGTAAATATGTAGATAGTAGCAGATAGATGGAAATGCGACAGATAGTCTAGATAGTATATTCACATACATACATACATACATGTGTGTGTGTGTGTGTGTGTGTGGTGTGTGTGTGTGTGTGTGTGTGTGCGTTGGTGTGTGTGTGTGCATGTGCGCGTGCGTGTGTACGTGTATGCATGTGCGTGTGAAGAAACTCTAGGGACAGCTTAAAAGCAGATGATCTGCTGAGATAAAAGTCCCTCCGACAGCCGTTTCAACCCTGAACTCTCTCTCTCTCTCTCTCTCTCTCTCTCTCTCTCTCTCTCTCTCTCTCTCTCTCTCTCTGGCCAGACTTCATCCAGGTCATGACACCTCAAAGCCCTTCTATTGGTGCTACCGGGATTCGAACCTATACCATCTGCACTGGTGTGTATCTCAAGCCATTACTTTTTTTTATGGATTTCCTACCCACATCTTGGACTTCTGTTCTGAGGTGGGACATTTAAGTCGTGTGAAGTTCATCTTTGTGTTCACTTGTTCTTTCTATACTAAATCCCGCTGGAGCTCTTTTCAGCTGCCTCCGTGCCTGCCTTTAAAAAGGTGCTGGTCCTCTTCTTACCAGAAATTGCGATCTGCTACATGTGATCATTGGCTGATTAGACTACAACCCCCCCCCCCCCCCCCCCCCCCCCAAGCGCCAGCTTCTATGACGAGAACGTTGGATTGGATGCCAGATTCCAGAGTGTGTTTGTGGGGTATGGATATAATGATTATTGACTGGGAGAGACGTGGCGCAGGGTAGGGTATGACTTTACATTTGTTCAAAATCATTCCACGCAATCTCTCTCTCTCTCTCTCTCTCTCTCTCTCTCTCTCCTCTCATCTTTATTACAGTATAATATTTTCAACCTTTTACCCGACGTTATTCACTAATGTACGTGTTATTTCCCTCATAAATCGCCAACGTTTCTGAGCATGGTCAATCTCCAAACGTGTGCAGACAGATTATTAGAGACCAAGCCCGCACTCTGCCTCGTGCTGCAGCAGTCCACCGGAAACCTTCAATGCCGGTCTCCACGAAGTCCCCCCCCCCCTCCACTTCCTACCCTTCTAGCTCCGCACCAAAGAAAGGCTTGCTTTCCTGAGATGCTGCTCGCGTGTTTCTTGTCACTGTGAGCGTCCTCCAACATTATGTAATACAAGTTCTTCAGTGCATGTGTGTGTGTGTGTGTGCGCGCGCATGCGCGCGCAGATGCGTTGGGAGTGCGCGCCGCGCGTGTGTGTGTGTGTGTGTGTTGTGTGTGTGTGGGTGTGTGGATAGAATATAGATAGATAGATAAATAAATGTATAGAAATAGACAGATAGATAGATAGATTGATTGACACAAATAGATATACATAAATTATATTGATATATACAAAACGTATGTATTGGGTGTCCCAGATGCGTCAAGCTCTGCTTCACCAACTGAGACACTCAGACAGACAGCTATACAAGGTACATCAGTCACACACAAAAAAAAGAAACAATCGGAACCAATCAACAAGTCTGTAAATGCAACAACAACCGGACAATCGTGACCAGTAGACTTCCGTCCTTCATCAGCCTTCGATCTGTGAACCTGAACGTAACACCCTCAGACCGCTCCACCCTCAGCCATAATAGATGATGCTCTCTTCCCCCTGTCAGATAGAAACAAACGCGCAAGGGTGGACAGGTGTAGGCGGAAGGATAGGACGACGTCCAAGAAGGCTGTATCGAGACACGACGCACCCCACGACACCTTCCATTGGGTTCAGCAGGCCAGGCCAGCAACCAATGGAGCCCATACCCCCACCCCGACTCTAATCTCCAACCCAGTTCCATCCACACTGCCCTCCCCCCCCCCCCCCCCCCCCCCCCCCCCCCCCAACGCCATCCGCATACATTCCTTCTCCTCTGGGCCTGGCAATGGACACGAAGGTGAAGAGAAAGGCTGAGGGATGGTTACGGAGGCAGTCAATAAGTATTGTTGAATCAAGTCGTGTGTCTCTGACAGTCCGTTGTGAATCCCGTTTGCGTGGGTACCTGTCAATCAGTCTGTTTGCCTGCTCTCGTTTTTCCCCCCAACTCTCTCTCTCTCTCTCTCTCTCTCTCTCTCTCTCTCTCTCTCTCTCTCTCTCTCTCTCTCTCTCTCTCTCTCTCTCTCTCACACACACACACACACACACACACACACACACACACACACACACACACACACACTATTTCGAGGGTTGACTGCCAGAACCCAGTATCTCATATATATA